>SJYC01072601.1:0-11308 GCA_006408675.1 Madoqua kirkii
TCTCAACAAAACATACTCCTTAGCAAGTGCTGAGGAGCAAATGGCCAAAGTACTACTCTCCTGCTTCGCTCAGTGTTTGCTATGGGGAAGAGAAGGAGGGCTCAGGACCAGAGGTCTAATCCAAGGCAAGGTGAAGCCAATGCTGCAAATGTCCTAGGGCCGCCAGCAGTGGAGATGGGCAATAAGGCAGTGAAGACAGAAGCTAGGAGGCAGGGACTTCCCGGCAGTCCAGTGGTTAGGACTCCACGCTCCCAGTCCAAGGGGCATGGGCTGTGTACCTGACTGGGGAACAAAGACCTTGGATGCTGCATGAGACGGCCCCAGCAAAAAAAGTTAGGAGGGAATACACGAGCCCCGCTTCCTCTTGCAGCTACTGTTACTAATCAGAGGAAAGCCTGGAAACCAAACTACTATATGATAGTAGTTGTGATGTGAATAATAAGGGAGACAAAAGGGAAAGCTATTTAATCATTCTAATTAATCATTAAGCAATTTAATCATTTTATTCATTCTATTTAATGTATTTCTTTAAAACTGAAAGCACAGAATGGCTGCTCTACTTTAAAAATAAAATGGAAGAATGTCTTTAATGATAATATCATTATGACTCATTACTAATTACTAGTCAGAAGGTAGCAGGTATGTTAAACAAAACCAAAACGCAAAGTACTTCATTTTAGACATCCTGTACCATTGTAAGCACAGCCAGCAGACCAGTGGGAATTGGATCTTGTTTTATTCTTTCTGCAACCAGTTCTATTAATAGCATCAACATGTTGTAGATCCCTTCATGAATTTCAGTACCCCACTTGTGAACAGCACTTGATGTCAGGAGCTATAATAACAGAAAGGGCAGTTTAGAGTCTTATTTGGAAAGAAAGAAAGAAAAATGTCTGCAGTTATGAGTGCAATCTTTATAATAATCAAATGACTATTACTAAAATACTTACTTTTATGCAGATGACTTGCTTTAACAGACCCATAGCTGCAGTCTATTTACTCGTTCATTTATTTCAGTCAACACCTAGCTTTTCGAACTTTAATTCCCTTATATTAAAATGATTTGTTAAAAGAGAATGTTTATTGTTTCTCTACCTTTCATTATTACTAGGGGAAGTAAAATGGTGAAGAGCAAGAAAGAACCTGAGCTCACTTCTGGTACTATTTCCTAGCTGTGTGGCCTTGGACAAATTTACCTGAGTTCTCAGAGACTCAGTTCTGTCTCAAAACAGGCATAACTCCTACCCACTTAGCAGAGATGTTACAAATATTAATATCAAAGGTATAATGAATGTAAAAGTATCAGCAAGGTTTTATGGTATATTTTGTCACTATTAATCAACATTCCTGGAATCTAAGAAATGGATGCTGTATTCCATGATGCACATTCTCTTCATATTATTTATATCTCAGAAACAGAAATGGATCTTCCCACCTGTTGACCAGATGGCAGCAGGGCTCTGAGTGGGAAAAAATTTTTTAGAATACCTTGCCAATTCATTTTGATTGTATTTTCTTTTCTGGTGTACATGAAAGTTAATATTCAATTTTTTTAACATTTAAGTAAATCAAAAATAGCTTTAAGTGATAAGGCATTATAACACTGTTTACTTTGCAGTTATTTTTCTGAAATATAAAACAGAGTATAACATAATGGTATATCTTATAATCAGTATCTTAGATTAAAAAAAAAAAAAAAGGAAGGAAGGAAAAGGCATATACAAATCTAAAATCTTCATCTTTGGAGTTCCCCCAATTTTGATCTAAGTCCTTGGGGAAGTCTAACTCAGGAATAACCACCAGAACAGGGAATGAGAAATCAAAAGATTCCACTTAATAAAATACTAGCAAGTGAGTACAGTGGTTTCAAGTTTTTGTAAGATTTCCATTGAGAGGAAAAATATTGTGCTATAAAAATTTCACGTTGGCCACACTGAAAACTGCTTAACAAGAGAGTTAAGATCCTGAAATAATCCAAACTTCTTTAGCATCAAAGGAAAACCTCAGCTTCAGACTTCCTATATAGCAATTAGCTGTACCATTTGCTCAAATGAACAGTAACCGTAAGACTGATTTTATATAAGCCAATGAGTTAATATTTTTTTGCCAGAATTCTTTTGCCTGCCTATTTATCCTTCCTGTACTTAAAACATTTAATAAAGCAAAATAAAGCAGAGATTAAGACTTAAGAAGCTCCATGTAACAACAAAAATCCCCACAGACAGAGGAGCCTGGCAGGCTACAGGCCATGGGGTTGCAAAGAGTTGGACAGGACTGAACGACTAAGCTCATGTAACAAAATAAAATGCATGTGGGCTAAGCACCCCTCCCTCTGTTGCCATCTCATCTGTTCAGTTTTGCTGCCTTCCGGAGTAAGGGGGGCAAGACAAGCAGCACCGAGTGGGGAAAAGGGACACAAGGTTCAAACATTACTATGCACTATGACCAGATTTACATGCTTTTACTTGCCTGAATACACTAGAATCTAGGCTAGCCTGAAGGTGAAAGGTGAAGAAAGTAGAAATTACAACAAAACTCCTTATCTGCACCTTACTCTATCTCCTTCCCTGCACCTTACTCACACAACCGCTTATTGTTTATACTCAATTCTTTTTTTTTTTTCCTGCTTTTAAAAAATAGGCAGCTGTAAGAAAAGCCCAGGGAAGAAGGCAGGGAGAGATTTGTCATATCAGGAAACACAAGTCTAAAGAAACATGGAATTCTGTAACTCTTCTGGTGTAGAGAAATCTCTTTAATAGCTCTAAATTCTAAGACTCGAATGACAATGAACACAATGCAAAGTACTTTTGTGCTCAGAGTTTTATAGGAAAAAACTCCCCCAACCACCACTTGACCATTTGTTATCCTTTTACAGTTTGCTGCTGCTGTTGCTGTTCAGTCACTAAGTCATGTCCAACTCTTTGGGACTCCATGGACTCCACATGCAAGGCTTCCCTGTCCTTCACTGTCTCCCTGGATTTATTCAAATTCAAGTCCATTGAGTTGGTGACGCTATCTAACCATCTCATTCTCTTTCACCTCCTTCTCTTCTTGCCCTCAATCTTTTCTAGCATCAGGGTCTTTCCCAATGAGTCAGCTCCTTGCATCAGGTGGCCAAAGTATTGCAGCTTCAGCATCAGTGCTTCCAACGAATATTTAGGGTTGACTTCCTTTAGAATTGACTAGTTCGATCTCTGTGCTATCCAAGGGACTCTCAAAGAGTCTTTTCCAGCACCACAATTTGAAAGCATCAATTCTCTGGTGTTCAGTTTTCTTTATGGTCCAACTATGATGCCCATACATGACTACTGGAAAGACCACAGCTTTGACTATATGGACCTTTGTCAGCAAAGTAATGTCTCTGCTTTTTAATATACTGTCTAGGTTTGTCATAGCTTTTTTTCCAAGGAGCAAGTGTCTTTTAATTTTGTGGCTGCAGTAACCATCCAGAGTGATTTTGGAGCCCAAGAAAATAAAATCTGCCACTGTTTTCATTTTCCCCATCTATCTGCCATGAAGTGATGGGACTGGATGCCATGATCTTAGCCTTTTGAAACTTAGTTTTTTGAGTTTAAACCAGCTTTTTCACTTTTCTATCACCCTCATCAAGAAGCTCTTTAGTTCCCTTTCATTTTCTACCTTTAGAATGGTATCACCTGCATATCTGAGGTTGCTGATATTTCTCCCAGCAATCTGGACTCCAGCTTGTGATACATTCAGCCCAGCATTTCACATGATGTACTCTGCATATAAATAAGCAGAGTGACAACATAAAGACTTGATGTACTCTTTTCCCCATTTTGAACCAGTCTGGTTCTAACTGTTGCTTCTTAACCTGCATAGAGGTTTCTCAGGAGTCAGGTAAGACAGTCTGGTATTTCCAACTCTTTAAACAGTTTTCCATAGTTTGTTGTGATCCACATAGTCAAAGGCTTTGGCATAGTTAATGAAGCAGCAATGGATATTTTTCTGTAATTCCCTTGCTTTTTCTATGGTCCAGTGGATGTTGGCACTTTGATCTCTGGGTTCTCTGCCTTCTCTAAATCCAGTTTGTAAATCTGGAAGTACTCAGTTTACATACTGCTGAAGCCTGGCTTGAGGGATTTTGAGCATTACCATTCTAGCATATGAAATGAGTGCAACTATATGGTAGTTGGAACATTCTTTGTCATTGTCTTTCCTTGGGAATGGAATGAAAACTGACCTTTTCCAATTCTATAGGCACTGTTTTTGAGTTTTACAAATTTGCTGGCATATTGAGTGTAGCACTTTAACAGCATAATCTTTTAGGATCTGAAATAGCTCACTAGACTTCCATCACCTCTGCTAGCTTTGTTTGTTGTAAGGCTTCCTAATACCCACTTGACTTTGCATTCCAGGATGTCTTGGCTCTAGGTGAGTGATTGGGTAACAACATTGTGGTTATCTGGGTCATTAAGACTTCTTTTATATAGGTCTGTGTATTCTTGCCACCTCTTCTTAAGCTTTTCCACTTCTGTCAGGTCCTTGCCATTTCTGTCCTTTATTGTGAATGGTGCAGTTCAGTTCAGTTGCTCAGTCATGTCCGACTCTTTGCAACCCCATGAATCGCAGCACATCAGGCCTCCCTGTCCATCACCAACACACTTTCACTTTCATCAAGAGGCTTTTTAGTTCCTCTTCACTTTCTAAGGGTGGTGTCATCTGCATATCTGAGGTTATTGATATTTCTCCTGGCAATCCTGATTCCGGCTTGTGTTTCTTCCAGCCCAGCGTTTCTCATGATGTACTCTGCATAGAAGTTAAATAAGCAGGGTGACAATATACAGCCTTTTCCTATTTGGAACCAGTCTGTTATTCCATGTCCATTTCTAACTGTTGCTTCCTGACCTGCATATAGGTTTCTCAAAAGGCAGGTCAGGTGCACTGGTATCTTGGCATAAAATGTTCATTTGATATCTCCAATTTTCCTGATGAGTTCTCTTGACTTTACCATTCTATTGTTTTCCTCTATTTCTTTGCACTGTTCATTTAAAAAGGCCTTATCTCTCCTTGCTATTCTCTGGAATTCTGTTTCATATGAGTATATCTTTCCCTTTCTCCTTTGCCTTTTGCTTCTTTTCTTTTCTTAGCTATTTGTAAGGCTGTCTCAGAGAACCACTTTGCCTTCTTGCATTTCTTTTTCTTGGGGATGGTTTTGGTCACTGACTCCTGTACAATGTTACAAACCTCCAAAGTTCTTCAGGCACTCTTGTCTACCAGATCTAATACTTTAAATCTATTTGTTACCTCTAGTGTATAATTATAAGTAATTTGATTTAGGTCATACTTGAATGGTCTAGTGGTTTTCCCTACTGTCTTCAATTTAAGCCCAAATTTTGAATAAGGAGTTAATGATCTGAGCCACAGTCAGCTCCCAGTCTTGTTTTTGCTGTTTGTATAGTCTCTCCATCTTTAGCTGCACAGAATATAATCAATCTGATTTTGGTACTGACCATGTGGTGATGTCCATGTGTAGGGTGGTCATCTCATGTTGTTGGGAGAGGGTGTCTCCTATGACCAGTGTGTTCTGTCACAGTGTGCTACATTATAAAAATGCTGCTATTTTTAACAGCTACTGTAATTCTTCACAAAATTATTTAAAAAGTTACAACCACAAAACTACAAAATGGTAGATGAATTCATCCAAAATGAAGAGAAATCTTGATTCCATACAGTCCTGGCCCAAATGACAATTTTAAAAGATTTCTCCCTTTTTACAAAGATGAAGCTGTTTTCAATCCTAAAATTAAGTTTTGTTCTCCCTTAAGCCTTGAATCAATGGAGATTCTGTCAAAACGCAGATGGGAATGATAGTTTGCAAATGAACGGTTTATTTTACTGGGTTTTATGATAAATACAAACTTCATCCATCTGTAGTTTTAGTGACTTACTTGCATTTGAGACAAAAATAGATGTCAAAACCCAGAACTACTGAGAATGCAGGAGACTGATTTATTCATTCAACAAAGATTTACTGAGCTCTTTCTCTGTTCTTGGCACTGGCTATATGCTGGGAAAAACAACAGTGTCTGTGACATTGTTTCTGCTCTTGCTGGGATTCAGGGCTCAGGTCCTGCAAAGGCAGCCGTGCTGAGTTAGACTGCTTTCAGAAACAAATCCTGTGATCTTCTCCTCTCATTCTTAAGAAAAACTGCTTTATAAGAGATGTGACCAGAATGGAGGCAAGCATATCAGTCTAGGTCCCAAAGAGATGCTGCTATCTGCATGACGTTTTACCAGATACAATATTCAATCCAGTTAAACTTTCTGTAATTTAAACATCCACTTCTGTCTCAGTAGAAGAGTGAGTATAAAACAACCTATATTTTCATAAATAAATATTATCTAAATGCCACAATCCATAGTTTAGTAAGATGTCTAATTTCCTAGTATAAGCCTTAATCTATTATTTAGCAGTTAAACAGAAGAAAGTAAAAGCGATATTAAATGAAGCAATGAGCAAACAATAAATATAGAAGAAACAAATAATTTCTGAGCCCCAAATTAGAGCTATTTTTTTTCATATTAGAGCATTCCTCAGTTGAGCAGGATTCATAAACCGGGCTCACATATGAAAAACTAAAACTGAAACAAAAAGCCTGTTCATCTTCACCCCCACCAAAAAAAAAAAAATCAGCCCAGCATTTTTCTTACCTTTTTAAATGCTTCAGGCATACACCTATCCATAAATCTTTTACAATTCTCATCAGACTCGGAAAAACCTTAGTAAAGTAAATGAAACAATACGCTTTATTGATATTTTAAGTAGTTGTAGAAATCACAGATATCATTCCAAATTCATACATATGGAACTACTTATCATAGAAACCTTGATTCTTAAGGGAGTATTAAAAGCAGAAGATATACATTCTGATAAAGGAACAGACTGAGAAATAATTACAGCATTATTTACTAATAGCAGGATATATTTATATTATTAATATATATTTACTAATAGTATAACAAACACTAATTAGAATTGAAATGGTTGGACTTATATTTTCATGTCAGAGTAACTGCCAATGATCTGACAAAACAGCTAATAAAACAGCAACAGCAGCTACTTATTAGCTGTTATTGTTTTTCTAAACATCTCTACTAAAAACAGAACTATTCTCAATAAATGCCAAGATCACTCTTCTTCCCTAAAACAAACTGAACTCTGTGCAATAAAACACACAGAACTGTGCCTGGCACAGTGATAAATACTTTGTAAGTGAGTGAATGAATCCACTGTAAAATTATCCTTCAGAATACACTTAAAAAACCTCACTAACAGATTTTGCTTATCAATGGGGAGACTGCTGCATATATTTTCTTTTCTCAGGCCTAGTATTTAGCATAGTACCTGCATTCACTCAATAAATGCTGCTGTGGAGAAGCCAGTCAGAAACACGCCATGGAAGCTAGCCAAAGTATTTCCTTTGGATGTGCCTCTACTTAATCAAGATAGTAAACTATGCACTTTAAAGGAGGAAAAAAAATTCGCAAAACAGCCCAATTCTATTTATAAATGAGTTCAGTATGAAAAACAAATCATTTTCTCTTTAGTGAAAGTGTCAGTTGCTCACTTGAGTCCAACTCTTTGCGACTTTATGGATTGTAGCTCACCAGGCTCCTCTGTCCATGGAATTCTCCAGGCAAGAATACTGGAGTGGGTAGCCCTTTCCTTCTCCAGGGAATCTTCCTGACTCAGAGATCAAATCCAGGTCTCCTGTATTGCAGGCACATTCTTTACCATCCGAGACACCAGGGAAGCCCATTTTCTCTTTAATAGATAATATATTCATAGTACAGATGCCTCCTTATGATGATACATATTCTCCAACCTACTGATATTTTATTTAATAATTTAAAGGTGGAAGTGTGACAGATTTCCTTTTCTTGGGCTCTAAAATCACTGTGATGGTGACTGCAGCCATGAAATCAGAAGACAATTGTTTCTTGGCAGGAAAACTATGACAAACCTAGACAGTGTATTGAAAAGCAGAGACATTACTCTGCCGGCAAAGGTTCATATAGTCAGGGCTATGGTCTTCCAGTGGTCACAAATGGTTGTGAGAGCTGGACTGTAAAGAAGGCAGAATACCAAAGAGTTGATGCTTTTGAACTGTGGTGCTGGAGAAGACTCCTGAAGGTCCCCTGGACAGCAAGGAGATCAAACAGTCGGTCTTAAGAGAAGTCAACCCTGAATACTTGTTGGAAGGACTGATCCTGGAGCTCCAGTATTTTGGTCATCTGATGTGAACAGCCAACTCATTGGAAAAGACTCTGATGCTTGGAATGATTGAGGGCAGAGGGAGAAAAGGGCATCAGAGGATGAGAGGATGGCATCACTGATGCAATGGACACGAAAGTGGGCAAACTTCAGGAGATGGTGAGGGACAGGGAAGCCTGGCGTGCTGCAGTCCGTGGGGTCGCAGAGATTCGGACACGACTGGGTGATTGAACAACCACCACAAAGCACCTAAGACAGTGCCAAGCACTTAATAAGCATAAAATGTCTGTTAAATAAGCAGTACTTTCTCCTCTTTAGAATACGTTAATTTCAATTTCCGTAATGGCAATTTTCAAATACATTTAATGAATCTTATACTCTATTGGTGAAGAAGGCAATCGCACCCCACTCCAATACTCTTGCCTGGAAAATCCCATGGATGGAGGAGCCTAGTGGGCTGCAGTCCATGGGGTCGCTGAGAGTTGGACACGACTCAGTGACTTCACTTTCAGTTTTCACTTCCATGCATTGGAGAAGGAAATAGCAACCCACTCCAGTGTTTTTGCCTGGAGAATCCCAGGGACGGGGGAGCCTGGTGGGCTGCCGTCTATGGGGTCACACAGAGTTGGACACGACTGAAGCGACTTAGCAGCAGCAGCAGCACACTCTATTGGAGCTAGAAAAAAGCAGCTGATTACATACAACACTTTTATTTCACAGGAGTTCCCTGGTGGCTCAGATGGTAAAGAATCTGCCTGCAATGTGAGAGACCTAGGTTCGATCCCTGGATCAGGAAGACCCCTGGAGAAAGAAATGGCAACCCACTCCAGTATTTGTGCCTGGAGAATTCCAGGGACAAAGGAACTTGGCAGGCTACAGTCCAACAGTAAAGAGTCTGACTCGATTGAGCAACTAATGCTTTCACTGAGAAAGACTAAGAGAGCACACACTCTAAGACAATAGAGACGGGCAACAACAGGAGCTAAGACTAAAGCCAGGTCTCCTGTCAAAAAGAAATCTCCCCGCGTCCTGAGGTATGAACTTACCAAGTCTTGCTAGGTAGGTAGACGCCAACAGGCATTTGCCTAGTGACTCTTCCCGCTTGTAAGGTATGGACCAGTGATCTGTCAAAACACGGCTTTCCAGTTCATATAAATTTGTTGTAGGGAATTCAATTCTTTCCCCTGAGCAGTTTCCATTTTCATCATTCTTCTGACAAAAAGGCATTATGGTTTAAAGAAAAAAACAAACTAATTAGTGACTACTTAAAATTTTTTCAGTTTAACACAAAGTAGACCCTTAATGGTAGCCATTAATGCCAAGAGTATGGATTCCACATTTCTTTCTCATAATCACATCTTATACCAAGACTACCTGAAATATGCTCAGCTTTTATCAATGTGGAATCCTTACTTCCTCAGAAAGTGAACTCATCTCAGTCTTCAAAAGTATCTCTTTATCTCTTTATCTCACCCAATCTACCTTGCCTTACAGCCATCCTATTTCTTCTTTCCCTCTTTTCACCAAGGGCATAAATTTCTCCTTAGAGGTACTGTCTACACCTGCTGTCTCCACTTCCTCACACCGACTCGCTCCTGGTATCACGCCAATATAGACTCCAGAGTCTTGCTCTCCCAAGGTGGCAGCTGTTAAGGTCACCTCACTGAGTGCCGTACCACTGGGACCAACGGACATGTTTCAGTCCTTATCTCACTTTGCAGGAGTATCTGACCTGCAGGCTTCCTCTCCCTGGTATGCTAGCTTCACTCCCCTAATCTCCCAGGACAGCCTGTTTCCCTCCTTTCCTCTGGGGTCTGCTGTTCTTGCTGTCTCCTATTCTTGTATATCCTCCCCTTCCTAGCCACCAAACATTAGAGTTTCTCAAACCTCAGAGCTGCGCTCCCTTCTTTCCACTCAGCGAATGGTAGGTACCACATTCATTTGGCAGCACAGACAGAAATCAGGATCACATTCTTAAAACTCTAGTCTCCCATCTCCACCACTAAGACCAAGTGATCAGACTCAAACCCATCTATATCCGTCCTTCTCCATAGGGATGTTTCTATTTCTGAACTCATCTTTCTGTCCTTTGCAATCTACTTAACTCTTATACACTCTAAACTCTTTCAGAGAAAAGCCTTTAAAGAACTTCTAAATGTCGCCAAATTCCATTAATTATTTTATAACCTTACCATGCTGAACTTCTCCTTTATAACATAACTCACAGATACAATTTTACATTTATAATATTTGTGATTTATTCTGTTTGTCCTCATTAAAACAAGTGAGCCATAAGCACAAAGACCCTGTTTCTGACAATTTCTATATCACTAAAACCTAGTGCCTAGCACAAAGCAGTTATTTAAAACATATTTTTAAATGGAAAATAATTCACACAAAGTTGAAACTATCAATGGAGTAACTGTCAGTCTTTCCATCAGTTCTTTCTACGATAAATCTGTAATAAATCAAACAGAACATCTCCTCCCAAATGGCCCAGTATCTAGTTTCTTTGAAAACCTATCCATTTTCACAATCCACTCTATAATTGAATCATTAAAAATAAAATAATTTCATTAAAAAATTCACCTTGAGCCTCAATGAAGCAACGGAGTATAAATATAAAACAGAATGATTTAAAAGCACATTAAACTATGATCCACCTCCCAGTATACTGGAAATAAAAGCAAAAATAAACAAATGGGATCTAACTAAAATTAAAAGCTTCTGCACAACAAAGGAAACTATAAGCAAGGTGAAAAGACAGCCTTCTGAATGGGAGAAAACAATAGCAAATGAAGCAACTGACAAACAACTAATGTCAAAGATATACAAGCAACTTATGCAGCTCAACTCCAGAAAAATAAACGATCCAATCAAAAAATGGGCCAAAGAACTAAACAGGCATTTCTCCAAAGAAGACATACGGATGGCTAACAAACACATGAAAAGATGCTCAACATCACTCATTATCAGAGAAATGAAAATCAAGACCACAGTGAGGTACCATTTCACATCAGTCAGAATGGCTGCGATCCAAAAATCTACAAGCAATAAATGCTGGAGAGG
>SJYC01072602.1:0-17533 GCA_006408675.1 Madoqua kirkii
GGACTCACTTGTAGGGGTTAAAAAAAAAAAGGATGTATGTTCTACTGAAAAACTCCATTCCACGTGGTAACACAATTTGGTTTGTAAATACCTTTAGGCTTTTGTCTTAAATTACCAAATAAGCAATATATATTCATTGCAGAAAATATAGAAAATATGAATAGCAAAAAATAAAACCCCTCATTAATTTCACCATTTAAAAATTAATCACACTGACATTTTAATAAATATTTTTCCAGTAAAAGCCTTTTCTTTATGAATTTTTTTTCTTAAAAATTCACAAATGTGAAATTAACTCTATTCACCTCCATGGCCCATCATCATCCTCTCATTAAAGACAGTATTAATGGAGTCTTTCTTTTCCTATCTTGATTCAAAAGATAGATGCATAAAGCAATAACTGCAAAACTGTGTTAATGGGCTTATAATGACTACAGATGTGACCTATATGATAATAACAGCACAAAGGAGGGGTGAGAGAACAGAGTTATATTGCAGGAATGTTTTGTATGCTACTGAAATTAAGTTGGTATCAACCCAAATTATACTGTTACAGATTAAGATATTAAATGTAATCTATGGGGCAACCACTAATAAAGTAACTTTAAAAATTACACAGTGAAAGAAAAAACAAGGGAATTAAAACAGCACACTGGCAAATATCTACTTAACACCAAACAGAGTGATAATGGAGAATTAGAGGATCAAAAGGCATAAAACAGAAGACAAATAGCAAAATGGCAGCTGTAAACTTTGTTTTATCAAATAATTAAGTTATAATTACCAGTAATATATTAAATGAATATGGACTAAAGGCTTGAGCCAAAGGCAGAGATTTGTAGAATGGACTTTTAAAAATGGACTGAACTCTTACGCTGTCTACAACAGATACTCTTTAGATTTAAAGACACAAAGAGATTGAAATAAAAGGATGGAAAAAGATATGTACACACAAAGGAGCTGAAGTGGCTGTATTTGGTATCAAACAGAACCTAGGCATACCTTGTTTTATACTGCTTTGCTTTGTTGTACTTGGCAGACATTGCGCTTTTTACAAATTGAAGGTTTGTGGCAACCCTGCATATAGCAAGTCTATCAGCACTGTTTTCCCAAGAGCCTTTGCTCAGTTATATCTATGTGTTGTGTTCATGCTGCTGCTTCAGTCGTGACTGACTCTGTGCGACCCCGTGGACTGTAGCCTGCCAGGCTCCTCTGTCCATGGGATTCTCCAGGCAAATATACTGGAGTGGGTTGCCATTTCCTCCTCCAGGGATCTTCCCAACTCAGTGACTGAACCAGTGTCTCCGATGTCTCCTGCAGTGGCAGGCAGGTTCTTTACCACTAGCGTCACCTGTTATATTTTGGCAATTCTCACAATGTTTCAAACTTTTTCATTATTGTTACATTTGTTATGGTGATCTGTGATCAATTACTTTGATATTACTATTGTAATTGCTTTAGGGCACTATGAACTGTGCCTGTTTGGAACAGCAAACAATAAATGTATGTGTTCTGACTGCTTCACCATCTGGTTATCTCTGGTTTCTCTCCCACTCCTCAGGCTACCCTTGTCCCTGAGATATAAGAGTATTAAAATTAAGCCAACTAACAGCCTTGCAATGGCCTCCACATGGTCAAGTGAAAGGAAGAGCGAGTAGCACATCTCTCACTTTAAATCAAAAGCTGGAAATGATGAAGCTGAGTGAGGAAGGCAAGTTGAAAGCCAAGACAGGCTGAAAGATAGGTGTCTGGCACCAAACTGTTAGCCAAGTTGTGAATGCAAAGGAAAAGTTGTTGAAGGAAATTACAAGTGTTACTCCAGTGATCACACAGATGCTAAGAAAGCCAAACAGCCTTATTGCTGACAGGGAGAAAGTTTCAGCGGTCCAGGTAGAAGATCAAAGTGGCCACAACATTCCCGTAAGCCAAAGCCTAAGCTAGAGCAAGGCCCTAACTCTACTCAGTTCCATAAAGGCTGAGAGAGGCGAGAGAGCTGCAGAAGTCTGAGGCTAGCAGAGGCTGCCTCGTGAGGTTGAAGGAAAGAAGCCATATCCCCGTAATACAAAAGGGAAAGGTGCAGTAGCAAGCAGTGATGTGGAAGCTGCAACAAACTATCCAGGATATCTAACTAAGGCACTTAAAGAAGGCGGCTACAGTAGACAGCAGATTTTCCGTGCAGACAAAACAGCCTCATATCGGAAGAAGATGGCATCCAGGGGGAGATGTCAGTGCCAGATGTCAATCTAGGAGATCTAGAGAGGAGAAGTCAATGCCCGGCATTAGAGCTTCAGAAGACAAACGACTCACAGACACAGAGAGCTAAGTAGTGGTCACCGGTGTAGGGGACGGAGAATATAAGGGTGAGGAAGTGAGGTACAAACTACTGAGTGAAAGACTGGCTCAAAGATGTACTGTACAACACAGGGAATATGGCCAATATTTTGTAACAACTGTAAATGAAAAGTAACCTTGAATAGAATCTGTATCCTACTGTTGTGTGAAAACTGTATAAATCGTAATTATGTTGAACTGGTTCACAGAGCTTTTCAGGTCTACTATATCATTCTACTTCTCTGTATAGTCTATTAATTTTTGAGAGCTTGATATTGAAATTCCAACTAAAAATCTACTAAAAATTTATCTATTTAAAAAGATAAACATTGTAATATATGGTGGAACTATATGTAACCTTGTTCTGTATTTTCCAAGTCTCCTGTAAACATGTTATCATATTTTCATAATTAAAAAAATAAACGCAAATAAGAAGTAAAAAATTAATGGTTAATTAAGCAAGCAAATATATCTCTCTTCCACCACCAAAAAAAGAAAAAAAAGAAAAGATGAGCTGACTCTCTTGTGAGGGACTAATGAAGCTGGTGATGTGAAATAGAAGCCAATCTCATTTGTGATTCCAAAGACCATAGGGCCCTTAAGAATTATGCTGAATCTACTCTGCCTGTGCTCCACAAATGGGACAACAAAGCCTCGATGACAGCACATCTGTTAACAACAAGGTTCACCGAATATTTAAAACCCACTGTTGAGACCTACTACTCAGGAAAAAATTCCTTTCAAAATATTCCTGCTCACCAACAATGCACTTGGTCACCAAAAAGCTCTGCTGGAGATGTACAATGAGATTGATGTTGTTTTCATGCCTGTGAATACAGTATCCATTCTGCAGCTCACGGATCAAGGAGTAATCTTACCTTTCAAGTTTTATTATTTAAGAAATACCTTCTGTAAGGCTTTAGTGCCATAGATAGTGATTCCTCTGATAGATCTGGGCAAAAGAAACTGAAAATCATTTGGGAAGGACTCATCATTCTACATGCCATTAAGAACATTCAAAATTCATGGGAAAAGGCCAAAATATCAACACTAGCACGAGTTAGGAAGAAGTTGACTTCAACCCTCTTGGATGACTTTGAGGGGTTCTAGACTTCAGTGGAGGAAGTCATTGCAGATGTGGTGGAAATAGCAAGAGAAACTAGAATTAGAAGTTGAGTTGAAGATGTGACTAAATTGTTGCAATCTCATGATAAAAGCTGAACAGATGACGAGTTACTTCTAATGGATGAGCAAAGAGAATAGTTTCTTGATGGAATCTGCTCTTGGTAAAGATCCTGTGAAGACTGCTGAGATGTCAGCAAGAGTCAGAATATTTATAAACTTTGATAAAAAAGCAGTGGCAGGGTTTGAGAAGATTGATTCCAATTCTGCAAGACGTTCTTCTAATAAAATGCTATCAATCAGCACTTCATGTTACAAAGAATCCATTCATGAAACATAAGGTCAACTGATGGAGCAAACTTGATTGATTTTATTTTAAGAAAATGCCACCGCTACCCTACCTTCAATAACCACCACCCTCATCAGTAAGCAATTATTCACAAGGAGGCAAAAAATATATATATGTATTATGACTTACTGAAGGCTCAGATGACGGTGAGCATTTTCAAGCAATACAGTATTGTAACTGAGGTATGTACATTTTTTAAGACATAATGCTGCTGTTCTTGTTTAGTCACTAAGTTGTGTCTGACTCTTTCCAACCCCATGGATTATATGCAGCATGCCAGGCTCCTCTGTGCTCCACTGTCCCTGAGTTTGCTCAAATTCATGTCCATTGAGTTGGTGATACTCTCTAACCATCTCAACCCCTGCTGCCCCCTTCACATTTTGCCTTCAATCTTTCCCAGCATCAGGATCTTTTTCAATGAGTTGGTTCTTCACATCAAGTGGCCAGAGTATTGGGCATAACGCTACTATGTATTTACTGATGACAGTATAATATAAGCATCTTTTTTAGGTACTGGGAAACCAAAAAGTTCATGTGACTCACTCTGTTGTGGTATTTGCTTTACTTCAGTGGTGTGGAACTAAAACCACAATATCTCCAAGGTATGCCTACAGATGTTAAGACAAGAAATGGATTACTAGAGACAAAGAAGGATGCTTCACATGACAAAAACAAAGGTCAATAAAAACAGGAGATAAAAGAATGGAAAAAGATACACTATGAAAACAGAAGCCAAAAGAGAGCTGAAGTGACTATACTAACATCGGGAAAAAACAGGAAGTTATGTGAAGATTTATTACTAAAGATAGGGAAGGATGGCCATAACAGTTCTAAACAATATGCATCTCATGACAGAGACCCCAAATACAGGAAGTAAAAACCGACCGAACTCAAGAGAAATGCACAATTCAACAAGAGAGTTGGGGACTTTCACTTTCAATAATAGCTAGAACTAGGTCGCACAGAGTCGGACACGACTGAAGCGACTTAGCAGCAGCAGGCAGAGGTCAACAAAAAAAACTACTACAAACCAATTATACCTAAAAGACACTTAAAGAGTGCTCCACTCATAACAGCTGCAGGATGTATATTCAAGTGCACGTGAAACATTCTCTAGGATAGAGTACATGTTAGGCTAGAAAACAAGTCTCAGTCTATTTGAAGGATTGAAATCATACAACATTATGTTCTCTGAGCACAATGGAATGAACTTAAAAATCAATAGCAGAAGGAAATCCAAAAACATGTGAAAATTAAATAATATATATAAAATGGACAAAGACATCCCAGGAAAAATAAAACTACAGCCCAATGATCCTACGAATATAAACACAAAAATCCTTAATAAACTAGCAAACCGAATCATAAAAAGGACTGTACACCATAACCAAGTACGCACACAGGGTTGGTTCAGCATACAACAGTAAACCAACACAATGTGTGAACAGTCACAGAACAAAGATGAAAAAAACAGTCATTTCAATAAATGCAGAAAAAATACTCACAAAATCCATCACCTTGTCATAACAGTAACAGACAAAAAAATCAACGAATACATAAAATGGAATTTCTTCAACTTGATGAAAGGCATTTACCAAAACTCCACAATTAACATCATACTTAACTGTGAAAGGCTGAATGTTTTCCTCTAAAATCAGAAACAAGGATGCCCGTTCACCAGCTTTCATTTAACATTGTACTAGAGATTCTAGCTAGGGCAATTAGGCAAGACGAGAAATCAAAGGCATTCATTCAGATTGAAAAGGATGAAGTGAAACTATTTCTATTCACTCATTATATGATCCTGTAGGTAGAAAATTCTAAGGAATTCATGAAAAAAGAAACCATTAGAACCAATAACTGAGTTCAGCAAGGTTGCAAAATAAAACATCAGTATCAAAAATTCAATTATGTTTCTATACACTAACAATCTTAAAATTAAGAAAACAATTCCATTTACAGTAACATCAAAAGAAATAAAATATTTATACACTGAAAACTACAGAACATTATGGAAAGAAACTAAAGAATTAAATAAATGAAAAAAGTCCATGTTCATGGACTGAAATTTAATACTGTTGAGAGCAATAATCCCCAAATTAGTCTACAGATTCAACTCAGTCATCTTCAAAATTTCAGCTTATTTTGCAAAAATTGACAGGCTAACTCTAAAACTCACACAGAAATGAAAAGAACCCTGTATTAGCAAAATAATCTTGAAAAAGAATAAAGTTTGAGGGTTCACACTTTCAACTTTCAGAATTTACTATAAAGCTACAGTAATCAAGATCATGTGGTACTGGCATAAAGATACACATACAAGGAATTCCCAGGAGGTCCAGTATTTAGGACTCCACGCTTTCACTGCTGATGGAGCAAGTTCAACCTCTGATTGGGGAGCTAAGATCCTACAAGCCACGTGGCACAGCCAAAAATATAAAAAGGCACACATATAGAAAATGGAATCAAGCTGAAATTCCACAAGCCCTTACATATGTGGCCAATTCTCCCTCAACAAGAGAGAGAATACAACTGAATCTCTGACAAAGGCATAAAAGCAAATCAGTCGAGAAGGTTAGCTTTTTTAACAAATGAAACTGAGACAACTGTTAAGACTCAGGCAAAAGAATAAAACTGAACCCCTCTTTCACACCATATATAAATTAACTTAAAATATAACACAGGAGTGAATCTACATAATCTTGGTTTAAAACACAATGACAAAAAAGAAAAGATAAATTTTGAACTTCATCGAAACTAAAACCTTTTCGACTTCCCTGGTGGTACGGTTGATAGGCATCTGCCTGCCAATGCAGGGGACACGGGTTCAATCCCTGGTCTGGGAAGATTCTACATGCCACCAAGCAACTAGAGCCCGTTGTGCGCAGGAACCACTGAGCCTGCGTGCCCTAGAGCCCGTGCTCCGCAAGAGGAGCCGCTGCAACGAGAAGCCTGTGCACAGCAACAGAGTGGTTCTCTCTGTGGAATCTCAAATGTTGTTGTAGCCATCTGCTTCAATCTTACATTAATATGACAGAAAACATAAAAATAACCAAAGGGAAAAATGCATGCAAGGTTTCTTATTAGGGGTGATGAGAAAACTGTCTAAAATTAAAAAGTGGTGACGGTTGTACAATTCTAAGAATGAACACTTAAAAAGGGTAAACTTTAGCGTATGTGAATTATATCTTGATAAAGCTGCTATTTGAAAAGCTTGATTAACAAATACGAGTTCAAAGATTATAGTTATTAAATATAAATAAGCTTAAAATCTCATCTAAGGATTTCAAAACCCAGCTGTATCTAATGATCTATAATAAAAATAAATATGCCAATTAGTTTTTTAAAATAATTTAAAAAATAATATATTTAAGACATAACAGGTGAAAAATCTCATGTGCCTTCTAAGCAGTTAACATTCTTGGTCTTTAAAAGGGGGGAACATACAAGGTACACATCAAAGTTAGCAAGCGATACAGAGCAGCATTACGTTCTGAGGAGGGTACTACCAACATAGACGAGAGATGTAATCACAAGAGGAGGAACTCATATTTAGGTTGGTTTAATATTCTGAGTTATCATTTTGAGTAGAGCCTGTCCCTGGCAAAAATTACGTACTAAACAAGAGAACACATGCAAAGCAGCTTGGAATTGTCCTACGGCAAAATAGCTCCCAATAGACATAAGGTATACGGCTTTTAATAAGAACCCTGGGATGTAATATATTATTTTCTCATTAGATGTCTAATGCAACTGATACCCAAGTAACAGTTAATGAGCACTTAGCCTAAATTGATAATAAATACACTTGTCAACGGGCTTCCCTGGCTCAGTTGGTAAAGAATCCACCTGCAATGCAGGAGACCTGGGTTCGATCCCTGGGTGAGGAATTTACCCTGAAGAAGGAAATGGCAACCCACTCCAATATTTTTGCTGGGAAATTCCATAGACAGAGGAGGCTGGCAGGCTACAGGCATGGGGTCACAAGAGTCAGACACGACTGAGCCACTAAACCACTACCACCACACTTATCACAAGTTCACTATGTTCCAGACAAGGTACTGAGCTCTGGGGACAGGGATAAAGGCACAATCCTCATTTTTAGAGACCAGGACAGTGTGCAAGAAGAGAAAGGGTGGATCCAAACCACGTTACGGGTGGCGGTGTACATGCGTGCAAATAGCAGCTGTCTAAGGGAAACAGTATTATATGCAGAGGGTTACAGAGCTTTCATATTTCAAGACTGGTATTACTTTATTTTTCAAGTATATTAAGCAGTAAAACTTCAACATTTTCAGCTTTTTTAACCATCTGAGGCAATGTCTTTTCTTTTTATTATGATAGCCCACCAATTTTATTTAAAATTGAGGCATTTAAAAGTTTTGAAAATGCTTCACAATATTTATGTAAATTTAGCATGTAGGGATGCACAATTCTGTCACTAAGGCAGAAGAGAAATGAGCTCACAAAAAATTCTTGATTATCACTTTTAACCTGAAAAATTTCTAATAACACTGAATCTTGTATATCTGGTCATCCAAGAAAAATAACAAATGAGTTAATGCCCTACATTATGATTCCTAAACTAGACATTTTAAGATTAGAACCAAAACAATTGCTGGAAACATAATTTAGGCTATTTCCTAAAGAAGCAATTTTACTTATGCCCATAAATATAAATTAATACAAGTATAAACAAGATCTCTGTAACTCCCATGATATTTGATAATGTCATAAACACACTAGAAATTCATATAGTTGGATTATAACTTCATTACTGGCAAATGGTTCACAATAAGGCTTACTGTTTATCTATAAGTGGGCTTAGCACTTTTAATTACTGGAAATAGTTTTTCACAGAATTGGTAAATGCTGTCTCTGCATAGTGTAAATCTACCTCCACAGAGGTAGAGATCTTTAGATTTAACATGTAGATTATCTTGACAAAAATATTTCTTTGCATGAAATCTTCTATATTTACAGTTAGACATAAGCATATATGTCACTATCGATATCTAGAAACTTGCCTGTTTGAAAAATGCAGATGAACCAACATAAACATTGTACACGTGCTAACTTAACTGAGGGCTGCATACACAAAACAGTATAATTTACTCAGCCTTTGCAACTGGCCCTTAAAATATTATTGTATAAGCATTAAGGTTAATAACAGAATTTTAGTATTTACTTAGAAAACCATCTTCAACTTCAAAGAAACTAACAAACCTTTTGCTCTTAAACTCAATTTAAACCTTCTTTGTTTAAAGAAGTGGAACTTATTGGAGTAAATACTGCCTGCTGTTCAGACAAAAGCTCTGCTCCAGTATAGCCGCTAACCTAACAAATACAGAAAAAAAAACCTTAAGGGATAGAAGATTGCCAATACTGCTTTAAGTTCATGCTAATGCTAAATTTGATTGCTGAACTATTTTGTTAGCCAACATGTACTCAAAAGAACTTCCAAATGTTTGATTAATATACAGAAAAAAGAAGATGCCAAACTGATGTCAAAACATTTTTCCATGATTTTTAGAAATGCATTTGTCCATTGCCTAAAATAAACAATAATTAGCATCATATCTGTCAAGTGCTTAAGGAAAAAAGATGAAAACATGAACATTTGATTCCAAGTCACTACCTTAAAACAACTTTCTAATGAAAGTTGAGACTTCAGGCTCATCAGTCTTATTTCATATTTTTCAAAGCAATTCAGAGTTATTTTATGCAAGTCTACTAATAAAATGATCTGTTATTCTGGACTAGATGATTCCTAAAATACTGCTTACTGAAGAAAGAGATGATGGACAAATGCAGGTGGGTCCCAAGTCACTAATATACTTGTCTGTCGGCAAATTGCTTTCTTGAAATTCATTTTCATTCCATATTATAAGCAGTAGAGAATTTCCTAACTGTTCTACAAAAGCGGACATTTCTTTGGGTCCCTTTCTTTCATAACCCTTGATGTTGATTTAATACATAAAAACAAGGTTTTCAGGAGAAGCTGTCTTTGAATTCAAAGGTGGTATCTTACATATGGGCTTCCCTGGTGGTTCAGATGGTAAGGAATCCACCTGCAATGCAGGAGACCTGGGTTTGATCCCAGGGTCAGAAAGATCCCCCTGGAGTGGAGAATGGGTACTTACTCCAGTATTCTTGCCTGGAGAATCCCATGGACAGAGGAGCTTGGTTGAGTTACAGTCTGTGCAGTCACAAAGTTGGATACTACTGAGCAACACATAGGCTTTATCCTTTATCATTTAGATTTAAGGTCTGAGATTTATATATAGTTGATCTCAGGAACAAAAAAGCTGGTAGCTGTAGTTAGACCTTCAGTTTTAATAGACAGCAGGAAGAATAAGTGAGATGGTAAAGGGGGATTTAGACATATGCAGAGAAAAATGAGCGCGAGGCAAAGGAGAACCAGCGTGTCTCCTGACGACTTAGCTACTCTGTCAGGGATGGCGCCAACCCCACGAGGCGACGAGGCAAAACCTGTCATTGTGCCCAATATCTGTCATGGGCAAAACTGAGGCTCAAATAAGACAAGTTACTCAAATCTATTTCTTATGGTCTCTTGCCTAATGCTAACAGTCACTCACGGATTCAGAATGGGATGAGAATTCAGATCAAAGTTTCTCCAAATCTCGTGTTCTAGATTAAGCAACTGGAGGTATTTAGGTTACTCCTAAAACTGGTAGGAGGGCTCGGTCTCTAAAAGCATCACTCCAGAATGGAGGTAAATTGTTATTAAAAAACAACCAAACAAAAATTTATGTAATGTACCCTAAGCTACGAGTTGACAAGAGAGAACTGATTCTCAACTGCTTTTCTCCCAAAGCACTCGTATTTCTTAATCCACTGATATTCCTAGTTTTAGGTAAGAGGTTTTCTAGGATAAACAGGTACCTTTTATTCTTAAATTATGTTGAAATTTCCTTTACTACATATTCCCATGACAGATCTAAATGTTGATTCTGTCACCACCATCTGCTTGCTGTGTGACCTTGAATAAGCTTCTTAACCTCTCTATGTGCCATGGTTTTCTCAACCGAAAGCAGAGAACAGTGCCTGCCTTGCAGGATTATTATGCAGACGGGAGAGCATCCTTGTAGAAGAGCAACTACCACAAAGAGGCACATCCCCCCCAGTGGCCCAGGCCGCTCTTCAAGCTTCAGATGAGTGTTTCTATATCCCTGTCAGACTCTTCAGCTTCCACAAAGCTGCTCTAATTTGAATACGTTTCTTCTCTGAAGAAACTATTCCTAGTCTCTGAAACTTATTCCTAGTCTCTGTCATCTTTGCAACTAGTCAGTCCCCATACCTCAGCGATTCTACCGCAGAAGCGTCTCCTCAGTAGTCTCTCCTGGCCGACCAGCACCGTGGCTGAGGCCCTGGCTTTGCGCTGCTCGGGCTGCAGCCGACACTCACAACCAGCACTGCGTCCCTACTGCTGCTCCAGCCCCACTCTTGAGTCCTCTTCAAAATGCAGTGATCTTTCTTAACAGAACAAAAACTAAACTGAACCAAGAATAGGGATCTGATCCCATCACTTACTTGCTCATAAACCTCCTTTACACCCCAGCTGCCTTAAGTACCTAGAAAGTAAAAGCAGGTCTGCAGCACTGACTGGCAGGCAAAGCTCTTCACCAGCTGACCACAACCTACACACAGAACCTGTCTGCTTCTTTCCTAAACCCTTCTGCTCTAATCACGCGGAATTCTAGGCACGTCAGCACACAGGACCTGCCGTGATGTCATGCTGCCTCGATGCTCTTTCCTCTGCCTAGGGTGCTTTTTCTCCAACACAATAAATTACTACTTTTATTTTGCTGCATGTTTGTGTCCCTTCAAAGTTCATATGCTGAAACTGAATCCTTGATGTGATGGTATTTGGAGATGGGGCCTTTAGCAGGTGAGTCATGAGAGCTCTGTTCTTTTCAAAGAGACCACAGGGTGCTCCCTCAGCCCTTTCACCGTGTAAGGTTAAAGCAAGGAGACAGTTGTCCGTAAATCTGGAAGCAGGTCCTCACCAGACACCAAAGCTGCGGGCACCTTGATCCTGGACTTCCCAACCTCCAGAACTCTAAGAAATTAATTTGTTCTTTACAAGCCATCCATTCTATAGTATCTTAATATAGTACCCTGAATAGGAAGTCAAGAAACACCTGGAGTAACAGGTAAATTTGACCTAGGAATACAGAATGAAGCAGGGCAAAGACTAATAGAGTTTTGCCAAGAAAATGCACTGGTCATAATAAACACCTTCTTCCAACAACACAAGAGAAGACTCAACACATGGACATCACCAGATGGTCAACACCGAAATCAGACTGATTATATTCTTTGCAGCCAAAGATGGAGAAGCTCTATACAGTCAACAAAAACAAGTCCAGGAGCTGACTGTGGCTCAGATCATGAACTCCTTATTGCCAAATTCAGACTTAAATGGGAGAAAGTAGGGAAAAACAACTAGACCATTCAGGTATGACCTAAATCAAATGCCTTATGAGTATACAGTGGAAGTGAGAAATAGATTTAAGGGCCTAGATATGATAGATAGAGTGCCTGATGAACTATGGACAGAGGTTCATGACACTGTACAGGAGATAGGGATCAAGAACATCCCCATGGAAAAGAAATGCAAAAAAGCAAAATGGCTATCTGGGGAGGCCTTACAAATAGCTGTGAAAAGAACAGAAGCGAAAGGCAAAGGAGAAAAGGAAAGATATAAGCATCTGAATGCAGAGTTCCAAAGAAGAGATAAGAAAGCCTTCTTCAGCAATCAATGCAAAGAAATAGAGGAAAACAACAGAATGGGAAAGACTAGCGATTTCTTCAAAAAATTAGAGATACCAAGGGTACATTTCATGCAAAGATGGGCTCGATAAAGGACAGAAATGGTATGGACCTAACAGAAAGCAGAAGATATTAAGAAGAGGTGGCAGGAATACACAGAAGAACCGTACAAAAATCACATCTTCACAAAAAAGATCTTCACGACCGAGATAATCATGATGGTGTGATCACTCACCTAGAGCCAGACATTCCTGAATGTGAAGTCAAGTGGGCCTTAGAAAGCATCACTACAAACAAAGCTAGTGGAGGTGATGGAATTCCAGTGGAGCTATTTCAAATCCTGAAAGATGATGCTGTGAAAGTGCTGCACTCAATATGCCAGCAGATTTGGAAAACTCAGCAGTGGCCACAGGACTAGAAAAGGTCAGTGTTCATTCCAGTCCCAAAGAAAGGCAATGCCAAAGAATGTTCAAATGACCACACAACTGCACTCATCTCACATGCTAGTAATGTTCAAAATTCTCCAAGCCAGGCTTCAGCAATACGTGAACCGTGAATTTCCAGATGTTCAAGCTGGTTTTAGAAAAGGCAGAGGAACCAGAGATCAAATAGCCAACATCCGCTGGATCATCAAAAAAGCAAGAGAGTTCCAGAAAAACATCTATTTCTGCTTTAATGACTATGCCAAAGCCTTTGACTATGTGGATCACAATAAACTGTGGAAAATTCTCTGAAAGAGATGGGAATACCAGACTACCTGACCTGCCTCTTGAGAAATCTGTATGCAGCTCAGGAAGCAACAGTTAAAACTGGACATGGAACAACTGACTGGTTCCAAACAGGAAAAGGAGTACGTCAAGGCTGTATATTGTCACCCTGCTTATTTAACTTCCATGCAGAGTACATCATGAGAAAAGCTGGACTGGAAAAAACACAAGCTGGAATCGAGATTGCCGAGAGAAATATCAATAACCTCAGATATGCAGATGACACCACCCTTATGGCAGAAAGTGAAGAGGAACTAAAAAGCCTCTTGATGAAAGTGAAAGAGGAGAGTGAAAAAGTTGGCTTCAAGCTCAGCATTCAGAAAACAAAGATCACCGCATCTGATCCCGTCACTTCATGGGAAATAGATGGGGAGACACTGGAAACAGTGTCAGACTTTATTTTTGGGGGGCTCCAAAATCACTCCAGATGGTGACTGCAACCATGAAACTAAAAGACACTTACTCCTTGGAAGAAAAGTTATGACCAACCTAGATAGCATATTAAAAAGCAGAGACATTACTTTGCCAACAAAGGTCCGTCTAGTCAAGGCTATGGTTTTTCCTGTGGTCATGTATGGATGTGAGAGTTGGACTGTGAAGAAGACTGAGTGCCAAAGAATTGATGCTTTTGAAGTGTGGTGTTGGAGAAGACTCTTGAGAGTCCCTTGGACTGCAAGGAGATCCAACCAGTCCATTCTGAAGGAGATCAACCCTGGGATTTCTTTGGAAGGAATGATGCTAAAGCTGAAACTCCAGTTCTTTGGCCACCTCATGAGAAGAGTTGACTCACTGGAAAAGACTCTGATGCTGGGAGGGGTTGGGGGCAGGAGGAGAAGGGGACGACAAAAGATGAGATGGCTGGATGGCATCACTGACTCGATGGACGTGAGTCTGAGTGAACTCCGGGAGTTGGTGATGGACAGGGAGGCCTGGCGTGCTGCGATTCATGGGGTCGCGAAGAGTCGGACATGACTGAACGACTGAACTGAACTGACTGACCCTGAATAGACTAAGACAGTCTTTAAAACCAGTTCAAGTATCATTTAATAAACTTTTCAAGATTCTACCAGACTAAGGTATTCTGCCTTCTGTTTTTATACTGAATTCTCATTCAGTCCTATCTAGAAGCTGTGAATACATCAATGAATAAGACAAACACATTCTGTCTTTGAGGCTTTGAACACTACCTATCAGAAAAGACAATTACAAAAGGGATTATAATTTCTCATAAGGAGCATGCTATAATAACAAGAGTATTATGAAAGTGTATAAGAAAGGGAATCCATGGGATATTATTTCACCTTAAAAAGGAAGCAAATCCTGTTATATGCTATAACATGAATGAACTTTGAGTACACTGTGCTATTCCACTTACATGAGGTATCTGAGATAGTCAAATTCATAGAAACAAAGAGAAAGGTGGTTAGCAGAAGCTGGGGGGCGGGGGGGGCATGGATAAATGAGGAACTGTAGTTTAACTGGTATAGTTTCAGTTTTACAAGATGAAAAAGTTCTGGAGGTCTGCTTCACAAAAGGTAACTATAATTAACTGTGCACTCAAAAATGGCTAAGATGGTAAATTTTATGTTTTGTGTTTTTCATAATTTTTCATTTTCATATTGAATAATTTCAATATTCTTTTCAAAAAGAAAGGAATAAGAAGAAGGGGACCAGCCTATTGTGATCAAAGACCGCCTAAAAATGAACTGACATTTAGGCTGAGACCTAAGTCAGCGTCCAGCACCTTCAGCCTCGCGTACAGGGTTAGTGCCCAGCCCTCATCTGACCTCATCCACCAGCGACAGTTTACCCTGCTGATCGCTCCATCCTCCCTGAAACACCTCCTCCATGTGGCTTCCAGGACAGATCCACTCCCTGGCTCCTCTTACATCACCAGCCACTCCTCACTCTCCTCAGCTGGTTCCTCTCATCACCTCAGTTCCTAAACACTGGAGTTCCCAGGAACACATCCTCAGAAATCTACGTCAGTCACACGCACTGCCTGGTTGTTCTCAGTGAAATATTAAAGAGTAAGATGGTGTTCAGTAGGGCTGAGCTTTGGACCAAACCACTGTTAATATCTAAGACATTTGTCAATGCTGAGAAACCAATTTTTGCTCCTTTGGAGGGCTGCTGGCCCTGCTGAGCATGCAGTGTAACGGTCTTAAATACTATCCCCAAGCTGAAGGCCCTCACAGTTTATCTCCGGCACGGACCTCTTCCTAGACACCAGGCACCTATCCAATGCCTCCTCTGACATCTACACTAGGAATATTTACTAGGCATCTTAAATAAACACATCTGAAAACAAACTCTGGATCTTTCCCAGAAGATCAATTACCTCCCTGCTCAGAACCCTCAGTGCTCGACTCCATTCTGACCAGTGGCCTCCAGGGCTCTAGTGAGGAGCTGCCTTCTGCTTCACTTCTGAATCTCATCTAAAAGGCATACCCACCCCCTGGCCAGCATGCTCCAGGGCCCATTCCTTGGTTCATCTGTTTCTGTAGCACTCACCATCTAACATTCTACACTTAATTGTTTGCTGTCTGTCTTCCCTCAGCCAGAACATAAGCTCCTCCAGGGCAGAATTTTTCCTTTGGCTGTTGCATCAACAGTCCTTGATACAGAGTAGATGCTCAATAAATATTTGGTGAATGAATGAATGAAAGTTAAGCATCTAATAGATATTTAGGAAATGAAAAAGGAGAAGGACTCTAGGCCTAGAGAACTGTATGTGTGAGTCTACCACCAGAGAGAGTGTCGCATATTTAAAGCACATTCTTCTATCTCCTTAACAACAAATACTGAGTTGTATTAAACTTTACCTATGTACAGCTGTGGGGCCCTAACTGGATTGTGTTACTCAACAAGCTGGGGGCTTCCTTGTAGCTCAGCTGGTAAAGAATCTAGCTGCAATGCAGGAAGCCCTGGTTCAATTCCTGGGTACAGAAGTTCCCCTGGAGAATGGATAGGCTACCCACCAGTATTACTGGGCTTCCCTGGTGGCTCATACAGTAAAGAATCTACCTCCCACAACCTCAGAAATGTCCCAGAACGTCTGCCTAAATAGGTCTTAGGTCTAGTAACCAAAAGCCTATGACACTTAAAGGCTGCCTGTTCCTTTTTTCAGACAGACAAAAGTTCAACTGAAATCTCTCTCCATGTAATTTTAACTAATACCTACCAGACCACAGTCAGATAGGATTTAGTATTTTCTGTGACCCTTCATTTCTATACTTGTGAAAAGGAGACTGACATTTGCTTGCCTCTAACTACAAATGGGCTTTGTGAGTACTAAGTAAGGTAACGTATGTAAAAATGCTCTGTAAATGCAAACATCAAATAAACAAAGTAAAGATCTGTTATGGTTATCTAAACTGCTCTTAAAAGGTTATTTTGCACGCACTTTTGCTTACAGGAACACAACTCCACTGAAAACACTTCTATATGTCTCTTTTAAAAAGATATTCCATGCTCTTCTGGTAATATGCTCTAATTCACCTTAATCCTTACAGGCATAAAGAAATACATTAGGCTTAACAAAAAAGGTTCAAAGTGCAGAAACGGAGAATGAAGCCAGGAGAACAAACGCAAATGAAAGTAAGGCACTGTATGTTTTGTGTGGAAAGAACACAGAACTGAGGGTAAAAACACACTGGTTTAAGCTCACCACTAGCTGTATGATTTTAGACTAGGGTTTCTTAACCCCGGCATTACTGACATTTTTGGGTGATAATTCTTTGCTGAGGGGGGCTGTTCTATGCACTGTGGGATGTATGGCAACATCCCAGGCCTCTACCCACTATGTGCCAGTTGTTCCCCTCTCGTGACAACCATAAAGGTCTCCAGACATTACTAAGTATCCCCTGGCTGGGAACCACAGTCTTAGGTAAGACTTGATATCTTCATACTTAATTTTAGTATCATCTTTGAAATGAAAACATTTACCCATAGATCTAAGATCCCTCTTTGGCTCTAAAAATGCTAAAATTATATAAAAGATCAAAATAAAGATGACTGTAAGTGCAGTCTCATTAAAGAGAAACAAGTTATGTCATGAAGGAAATTAATATTTTTGTTCAGTTTTCCTTATTACCTTAATAGACAATGATAAAACTTTCTTGTATATTTAAAATGATTCAATTATAAAATCTTTTAAAAATATGAG
>SJYC01072603.1:0-20908 GCA_006408675.1 Madoqua kirkii
AGGGATATGATAACCAAATGCAACACATCATTTTTTATTCAATCCTGTATTTTTTTCCAACACGATACATCTGAAGTGCTTAATATGGGGCCTAGTACTTTATCGTATGATTTTTTTAAAGGTTCTATTTCATTCATAGTTATTATAAAATATCCTACTCCCGTTGTACAGTATATCCTTGCAGCTTATTTTATACCTAATAGTTTATGCCTCTTAATCCCTTACGCCTATGTTGCCCCTCCCGTCTCCTCTCCCCACTGTTTGTTCACTTTATCTGTGAGTCCACTTCTTTGTTGTTATATTCACTAGTTTATTTTTCAGATTCCCCATTTAAGTAGTATCAAACAGTATAGTTTTCTCTGACTTATTTCACGTAGCATAATGCTCTCCAAATCTATTCATGTTATGGCAGTTGGCAACATTTCATTCTTTTTTATGGCTAAGTAGTATTTCTTTGTACGTATATATATGTGTATATATACACATCTTTATCTATTCATCTGTTGATGGACACTTAAGTTGCTTCCATACTTTGGTAATTATAAGTAAAGCTGCTATGAACATCAGCATGAATGTATCTTTTCAAATCAGTGTTGTTTTGTTTTTTTTTCAGATATATACTCAAGAGTGGAATTGCCGGGTCATAAAGTATTTCTATGTTTAGCTTTTTGAGAAACCTCCATACTGTTTTCCACAGCGACTACACCAATTTACATTCCCATCAACAACGGACAAAGGTTCCCTTTTCTCCACACCCTCACCAAAGTTTGTCATTTGTATTTTTTTAGATGACAGTCACTCTGACAGGTATGAGATGATAATTTTTGATCCAATCATGAACTGTTTTTGGAAACATCTATAAAGGGTATTTTTGGTACAAGTGGGGAAATCTAAATATGGACCAAATAATAGAGAATATTAATGTATTGTTAAATTCCTTTGGTTGAGACAATGCTATTGTTGGTTCTGTTGGACAATGTTTTTACAACTTATGTTCAAAAGGTTCAGGAAAAAAAATGTGTGTGTGTGTGTAGGTGTTTGTCTTTAGAGACAGACGAGATAAAGTCAGTGTGACAGAATGTTTGCAAATGTTGAATCCAGGTGAAAGGTGTGCAAGGGTTCACTGTACTGTTCTTCCAACTTTTCTGTAGGCTGGAAATCGTTCAGGACAAAAATTTTGGAAAAATACATCTAGTATACAAATCAAATTACATACATATTGGATCTGTCATTGGCTAGAGCAGATATACCTTTTCTAAAGATTTATTAAGTACTTTTACCCAATCCTCTCCACTCCTGGGATAGCTGAGGGCCCTGTTGGGGACAAGTGATCCTGAAAACACAACCTGTTCTGCTGTTGATTACCCCTGCCACCCTTCAGGATCACTGCAATAGGCTACGGGCTCCTAAGAAGCAATAAGAAGCCAGACCAGTGCCAAAGTCATTCAGCAAACATTTGTTCAGTGCTGCATAAATGCTCCCCATACTACTGTTTCCTTCCTCTTCCTACTTTTACACACACCTCCCCCCCCACCCCTTTTACATTAGGGTAAGGAAGGAGGGATAAAAACCAGTCAGAGTCTCAAATAGCTTTACTTAAAAATAAACTCATTTGGATTAATAGTAATATCATTAATCATTATTATACTAATAAATGAAACAAATAGGACAATCTGAAACAGAAAAGACACTAAAAATCAGTTTACTATTATAATTATTCTGTATCCTATTTTTCTTTCTTTTCCAGAGGTGACAGTTTCTGCAAATAATCTTCTTATTGAAGCTGAGCTCAACTAAGACATGTAATAAGAACAGACTGGTAAATAGTTCTACAAAGGCTAAAAAAACACTTTTGTCTCTTCTAAGTCATGTATGGATGTGAGAGTTAGACCACAAAGAAAGCTGGGTGCTGAAGAGTTGATGCTGTTGAATTGTGGTGTTGGAGAAGACTATTGAGAGTCCTTCGTACTGCAAGGAGATCCAACCAGTCAATCCTAAAGGAAATCAACCCTGAATATTCATTGGAAGGACTGATGGTGAAGCTGAAGCTCCAATACTTTGGCCACCTGGTGCGAAGAGCTGACTCAATGGAAAAGACCCTGATGCTGGGAAAGACTGAAGGCAGGAGGAGAAAGGGATGAGAGGGGAGAAGATGGTTAGATGGCATTACTGACTTGATGGACATGAGTTTGAGTAAGCTCCAGGAGTTGGTGATGGACAGGGAAACCTAATGTGCTGCAGTCCATGGGGCTGCAAAGAGTTGAACACAATTGAACTGATCATACATTATGTTCTTTCCTGTGTACAGTATTTTTCTATGAGCTACAGAAAAAAAATACAAAGCACAGGGAGTGGTGCCAAATACCAACTTCACATTTAATGCATTATGTCCAAAATGGTGTCCATTAGAAAGATACAGGCAACAGTTCAAAAAAAGCTGCCACAAACTGTGTGTGGTGTATGTGCTCAGATGCAAAGTCGTGTTTAACTCTTTGTGACCCCCTGGACTGTAGTCCACTAGGCTCCCCTCTCCATGGGATTATCTAGGCAAGAATACTCCAGTGGGTTGCCATTTTCTCCTCCAGGGGGTCTTTCTGACCCAGGAATTGAACCTGCATTGCAGGTAGATTCTTTACCACTGTACCACCTGGGAAGCCCTCCACAAACTGTAAAACAATGAAAATACCATGACAGAAATCTGCTATAAGGCCATCAAAATATTTCTTACCTTCAAGCTATGGTATAGGTTATTTCAGGCAAGATTCACTTTAAGAAACTGAGGTAAGAAAGGAGGGATTAAAAAAAAAATTGATCAGTTTCTCCATAGCTTTACTTCAAAATAAACTCACTTGGATTTAACAGTAACATCATTAATCATTATTATACTGATAAATGCACCATCCCCAACATTACTTGATGTACATGCACGTAAGAAAATGTCCTCCAAAATGTTGATGCCAACTAAATATTTTCCAGATAAGACTCTTTTATTTAGTATCTCTTAGGTCAAGCGTGGCCCCCTCAGACAACCATATATTCCTTTCCGAATTGGGAAAGGAGTACATCAAGGCTGTATATTGTCACCCTGCTTATTTAACTTATGTGCAGAGTAGATCATGTGAGATTCTGGGCTGGAAGAATCGCAAGCTAGAATCAAGATTGTCAGGAGAAATATCAATAACAACAGATACACATATGACACCACCCTTATGACAGAAAGCAAAGAGGAACTGAAGAGGCTCTTGATGAAGGTGAAAGAGGAAGAGTGAAAAAGCTGGCCTAAAAACCAACATTCAAAAAAGGAAAATAACAGCATCCGGTCCCATCACTTCGTGGCAAATAGATGGGGAAACAATGGAAACAGTAACACTTTATTTTGGGGGGCTCCAAAATCACTGCAGATAGTGACTGCAGTCATGAAATTAAAAGATGCTTGCTCCTTGGAAGAAAGGCGATGACAAACCTAGACAGCGTACTAAAAAGCAGAGATATTACTTTGCCGACAGAGGTCTGTATGGTCAAAGCTACGGTTTTTCCAGTAGTAACGTACAGGTGTGAGAGCTGGACAATAAAATGGCTGAGGGCCAAAGAATTGATACGTTCAAACTGTGGTGCTGGCGAAGATTTTTGAGAGTCCCTCGGACATTAAGGAGATCAAACCAGTCAAACCTAAAGGAAACAAGCCTGAATATTCATGGGAAGGGTTGATGCTGAAGCTGAAGCATCAGTACTCTGGCCACCTGATACGAATGGCCGACTCATTGGAAAAGACCCTGATGCTGGGAAAGACTGAGGGCAGGAGGAGAAGGGGACAACAGAGGATGAGATGGTTAGATGGCATCACTGACTCAATGGACGTGAGTTTGAGCAAGCTCTGGGAAACGGTGAAGAACAGCGAAGCCTAGGGGGCTACAGGTGCTGCAGCCCATGGGGTCGCCAAGAGCCGGACGCAACTCAAGTGACTGAGCAACAAATGTCAGGTGTTCCCCTGGACTTACCGGCAAATAGAGATGATCAGACCCTGACCTCAAAAGACTCACAATTTAGTCTGGGTAACAAGTATACAAGGAATTCCAATACAAGGGGATAAATGCTATGACTGAGCACTGTATGTGAGGGTTTCTATTCAAACTCAAGAAGGGACTTTTAACTGGGTGGAGGGGAAGACTGAACAGGAGGAAGTGGAATAGAAGGCATCAAGCTCTAAACGAAAACCAGCAGCGAACCTAACAGCACACGGGGTTTGGTTACCCTCTGGAGTTTCATGGGACTCACGGGACCGAAACAGGAGGCTGTTCAATGTCTAACTCTGCCAACTATAAGCTTGTGGTAGATCTACTCTGTGGACAAAGAATCAAGCACAAGGACCAAACTGATGTCACATAGTGCTGTTGGACTAATTCTCCTGGTCCAATACAAGAGAATTCCCCTTTCCCTAGGGGTGAGGACTGAGGGGAAACAGGCCAGGTAGAAGGAAAAGTATGTGTACAGGCTGGGAGTCATAAAAGAACCTGGCATATTTTAAGGCCAATTTTTTAAAATGGATCCTCTAAGAGTAAATCAACACACACTATGTTTTATTTCTATATTCATTAAAATATATAGTTAATGCAAATCTCATGTTTTTAAGAGTATTAATAGCCTTTCAAAGTATCATTCAAAATGTTTTTATTTCAAACCTACAAGTGTATAATATTTCTGAGTGGATATTTATGATAATTACTGTATTTGATACATAGAGAACAAAAAGGCAGTTTTAAGAAAGTAAAAGATATACAAATTAGGCATATGTTATTTCAAGAAATTTATATACTAACTATTAAGCTTATTTAAAAATATCAGTACCCACGTACAACTGTGGACACTCAGGCAGGGGATCACTAATCCTTGTCAGCTTTACAAAGACGCTAAGTAGACAGATGGACGCAGCTCCTTCACAAATGACAGTGCTTCTTCAGCCTTCCTCTCCTTAGTCCTCACCGCCTTTTATAAACTTACCAACAGCTGCTGACATTAGAAAGTGCTGAATGAGAAAGCAAGGTAAACAAGATAAATATCTTCAAGGTGTAAAAAAATGAACCAAGTGTCAACTTTTTGCCCCCCTAACTGAAACTAGTATCTAACAAAGGAAATGGTGGTGATGAAGATACAGCAAGCTTATGAGGAAGGATATACTAAAGATAAGTTACAGTAAAAGACTTCCTCATGTCAGAAAGACAGTTTGGTCAAGTATACAAAATGCTTCTTGAGAAGCCGGAAAGCTAGTTCCCTTCCTGACTCTGCTAATGATCTGAGTCAAGGTCCTTAGCCTAAACTGACGAGATGTTAACATCACAAGATCCTGATGGTCTCTTTCAGCTTTGAAACACATCTTCAACCTTAATCTTTAAATTTATAACTTTTAACATTTTTATTGGAACAGAGAGAGGAGAGGACAGAAAATATTCTCAGTTCTACAGATAATTATTCTGTTTTACAAAGTGTATCTTGCCAAGTATTCTTGATATTTCTCTCTCATGTTAAAATTATTGTGAACTGGGTGAATCCATAACTCAGCATGGATTCTGATAGTTGATCCTCCTTAACAAATACTTGGAACTTCTTTATCACAGACATGTTTTATACTCCAACCGTAAAAACCCCAAAGTAATGAAAAGCAAATAACTTGCTTGTTATTCTCTACAGATGTCAGTATGTCTGCACACATCTCATGAACCAACTGTTTTTTACAGTACAAGTTTTATATATTACACATACATTTTTTGCCTGGTATAACTGATAATAATGATTGCTCAATAGACAACAGATATGTTCTCAAAACCAAATATGATACACAAACTAGTGAAATATAGGATGATCTGTTGCTACTGTTGTTTAAATGTTTCATTTAAAAACATTTCAAATGAAGCAGAAGGAAATCTTACAAAATGAAAAGTACTAACATTTTAAAAGTATTATAGTATTTTAGTAAACATAAAACACTCCAACATAAAACTAAACACTCTCCCCCCCACACACAAATGGTGATAATAAACTAAGGATTCCTAATGTTATTAATAACGAACAAGTTTTTCATTTAGTTTTAAAAACACTCTTTTTCGGGGGTATTATCAACAATTATAAGAGATTTGTAGCCTAAAAAAAGGCCAATTTTTAGAGCAATTTCTCTTTCCTGGGGGGGAAATGCACAAATATGATTTTAGGACAAAACATAATGACATTTAGCTGAAATAATTAGCACCATTCTTAAAAGAGGTGCTAGTTGAGAGAATCATTAATCTAGTATTAAACATGCAACAAGTACAGAAATACAAATTCTGTACATTCCATGGCACTAAAAGAAATATCACTTGAAAAAATAGTATCACTTGGTTTCCGGGCAATGGATACCACTACAGATCAAATTACATCACAAAAAAATTCTCAAGGCACTACTCAAATGCTTTGGAGAGATCTAATCTCTTCATACTTAACCCACAACTCTTCAAGGCCTTACTTTTCTGAATTATAACATAATAATTTATTAGACACAGAGCAGAGGAAACCCATCAGCCTTGAAACTATAACAGAGAAGGGCCTCTGTGATTGGTTCACTCCTGTATTCCCAACATCTACTCAGTGCCGAGCATACACTCAATACTCAATAAAAACCTACTGAATGAAGGGAGATTTAAGTGTTTTACTGAATGGACTATTACCTGTCTTGCTGCTCTCACATTTGTGTATAATGCCTGATTTTATTATTGGAATTTGATTTCTATCTTTATTTAATGTAAATCAGAGAACTCTTCTAAGAACTCTCTACTTTTTTCTGTTATTTTAATAAAAATTACAGAAACAGCAGTCTTGCCCTCTTAGTAAGTAGACGTCAAAGAGTACATTAAGGTGAACAAATGACCGAAAAGAGTCAAGTGAGTGGATCGTTTCTTGAAAACAGCTGCTGCTGCTAAGTCACGCCAGTCGTGTCTTCTTGAAAACAGCAAAGGAGGCTAAGTCTGGAGCCACCAAGAGCCCAGCAGTCAGGAGTAGCAGTGCTCAGCTCATTTCAGTTACTCAGTCGTGTCTGACTCTTTGCAAGCCCATAGACCGCAGCATACCAGGCCTCCCTGTGGCAGTGCTACATACAAGTCCCAGAAATCACAGGTGGCCAGGTATGCATCTCTATTCCATCCCTTTGGCAATGCAAAGCTAAACAAAAAAATCTATGCTTCAAAAACAGCTGTTTCCAAGACAGAGTCATAGATCTCAGAGAGTCTCTAAATTCTGGCAGATTAATCTAAAGGTGAGTCCAAACATACCTGAGTCATAGATAACAAAGTTCTAAAATCAGTCAACAAGGCAAAATGCTCGGAGATATTAGGTGAGGAATGGGGGAACATGGAGAAAGGAGAAAGGCAGGAAAAGCAACTAAACAGAAGCTCCATTAAAGTTCAAAATGTGACTCAAATTCGAAAAGTCCTGCTGAACCACATCTTCTGAGCCAGTTTTCTTATAGCTAGAATTAGGAACTATCTAGCAAGTATATAATCAAATATGAAATTTAGATTTTAAAAAAAGTTCCCAATTTTATGTTAGGAAGTAATATAGTTTTTCCAGTTTTTCAGTTACATAAAACACAAAACCTTCCTATATTTAACTTTCCTCAGTTGCAAAGTTTTAAAACAATTTTAGAATCTAGGCAAAATTTTACTAAGAATCATAAAATACTTTAATCATTTTTTAAGTTATTTTCATTTTTAATGGACACCGGAGTTTTGTCTTCATTTAATAGAGTTTATATACTTTTTAGAAACTTAATCCTTTTTTAATTCAGTAAAACACAAGATAATTACCTGCGTACCCTATCACCTCAAAATAAAAGCCATTAGTGTTTAGCATCAATTTAGAAAACCAAGTGCATATATTTACACATGCTATTTTCTCAAAGGCCTCATAGCTTTTAACTTCTCAAAGAAATTAAAGAATGAAAATTAAGCAGAGTTAGTGCAAGATGCCCATTTCTTGGATGAGAAAACTGAGGCTCAGAGAGGCAAACTGACTTGCCCAATAAACTTAATGGTCAGCAATCAACAGAACCCTGAAGAGAAATGTACTATCTCCCAAATTCTTGGTTTAATATTCTTTCAAATGCCATTTGATTTTTTATTTCCCTTAAGGTATTCCTTCTCCATTCATTTATTTACCCAGTCAAACACTGTGAGCCAGGGACACAGAGATAAAAAAGAAATATTACTGCTCCTTAAGTCCAGTGGAAATACAGATACACACATGTAAATACACCTTTTTGTTAGCTAAAATACGATCATTTCTTTACTTGGTGTACCTGCCAAACGCTGTTGGGAAAATGTGGCCATGTGAGACAAGCATGCCTTGAAGAGAAACAGCATTTAAGGTAATCTTGAAGAATAAATCCATGTTAGCCAGAGAGATGCTTACCGAGGTTTGGGGAGGAAAGTGAGGGGACAGACGGCCCCTGCACATGGCACTGGAAGGCAGGAGGCATGGTGGGGTGGAAAAGGATGGAGATCTTGGGAGAAAGGAGTTCAGATTTTACCTGCAGGAATCAAGGAGCCAGCAAGCATTTTTAAGAAAGGCTATCTCATAACTAAAATTTATATTTTACAAAGATCATTCTGGTACCCATGAATGGCACAGAGAAATAGTAAGAAAGAGACATGAACAAAATTAGTAACAGAGGGGCAGGAGAGATATTTACGGTTAGAATTAACAGGCTACTTGATAAGAAGACAAAGTAAGGAGTCTTAAATAAATTAAATAATTGACAGATGGTGTTGCCACTGGCAGTATGGAATACCTTCCTATTTTTTAGGATCTGTATTTTAAATTGCTATAATTTAAACTGCTACTAAAATGCTACACAGTAGGCTTCCAATGGTAAGTTGCAGAAAGCAATTCAATTTTCAACCAAAACTGCCAATATGAGTGAGGAATGGAAAGAAGGGGGGAAAAAAAGCCTAAAAATTCTGATCTGTTTATGAAAGCTAGATTCTAAAAGGAGGCAAAGTAGAAATTGAAAAGCTCTGGCAACAGCGACTAACAAATCTTTCTGGAAAAGATTTTAACTTCAGAAACCATTTTGGAAGCCTACTGATAAAGAATGTATCATATTTATTTTTTTAATAAAATATTTCTAAAATAAACATCTTAAACTTAAGTGAAAGTATATGAAATGCTGTCAACTGAATTTCACAATGCACATAACTGAAACAACTTAAGATACTACAAGAAAGCAAACTACGCTGGAACTCAAAAAGTGAGAAGACTTCGGTTGGCACTGAAGATATTACTTATTTCCAAGAAGAAAAATTAAAATTTTCAACTTAGCCCCAGAAAAAGATTCCACCTCATGGCTAAAATGTTTCAATTTTGGTAAAGATTATCAAAATGAAATGCCAACTTAATTGTGTTAGCTCTTTTCTTCAGAACAAATAAACATACACCAAATCTAATGTTACCTACTACTAATATGAGCTTAAGAAAAAATTTTTACAACTCAATTGTGACTGAAAAACATTTCAATACTGAATAATAAAAATTCCTACTATAATAATGAGAACGAGAGATACAAACTTAAAAAAGAAACTAAAACTCCCTGGAAGGAAGGTGAGAAAAAACATCTACTCTTGAAAGTGAAGTACAACTTTCTCAGCAATGCCTCCACAATGCAAAAGTCTCAGGCTGATAGGTTCCTTGTATCTCAATTTTCCAGGTACCTGAATGCTTACTTCTTTATACACCCAACTTTCTTCCTCTTATTTTCTTGTTTTTGAAATTTATAATAATGAGAACGAGAGATACAAACTTAAAAAAGAAACTAAAACTCCCTGGAAGGAAGGTGAGAAAAAACATCTACTCTTGAAAGTGAAGTACAACTTTCTCAGCAATGCCTCCACAATGCAAAAGTCTCAGGCTGATAGGTCCCTTGTATCTCAATTTTCCAGGTACCTGAATGCTTACTTCTTTATACACCCAACTTTCTTCCTCTTATTTTCTTATTTTTGAAATCAAAACCGTGGTAAAATGTATTACACATTCCAGAACTTTCTTAAACAGAACAGACTGTAACCTTTTCTAGAGTGCGGCATCAGTAAAAACAGCCTCTCGGGGGCATGCAGCGCACCAAGCTGCTGTACATCACTCCATACACACTGCTTTGCTTTCAAAGCTTCCCGTCCCCTCCTTCATCCCTGAGCTACTCGTCACGTCTCACTACTGTGTTTGTCTACAGCAGCTCATCACCTCATGTCTGGACTACTGCAAAACACTTCTAATTTGACAGGAAACCTAATATTAAAGCTTATTTGAACTATGTTTTTTTTAAAAAGAGACAAAACAGCTAGGACTTCCCTGGTGGCTCAGTGGTAGAGAATCCACCTGCCAATGCAGGAGACACAGGTTTGACCTCCGATCCGGGAGGATCCCCCATGCTGTGGAGCAACTAAGCCCATGCGCCACAACTTACTGAGTCTATGCTCGAGAGCCTGTGAACCACAGCTGCTGACCGCACGCGGCCCTCGCTCTCCAGAGCCCGAGCCACACAGTAAGGGAGGCCAAGGCACTGTGCCTGCAGAGCAGCCCCCAGCTCGCCGCAACTAGAGGAAAGCACGGGCTTTTCTGGGCCAGAAAAGACCCAGAACAGTCAAAAATAAAAGCAATTGAATAAGTAAAAACAAACTAAAACATAAACGAGCGAGGTGCATGATCTTGAGTGCATGCGGAATATGAGGGTGTTTCGAAATGGCTTAATCTTATATATTTTACTTCTGATTTCTCTCTGGTATTTCAAATAAGAAAAACTGGGAAAACTGAACTCCACAGACAGGAAAATTATTACTGAACCAAATCTTCCTAAATATATTAATTCTTATAAGCAACAACTTTTCATCTTTGCACTCAAATTCAAATAAAATCCATGTTATATGCTTTTTGAGCAGTAAGCACGAAGCTGTGGAATACCTTGATGTCTGCTATTTAGGTTACATTACGGTTGAAATTCTTTCCTCAAATTATCAAAACAACATTTACTTTTCTGTTATTGGTTTCAAATTTTAAGCTAACAGGATTATTATGTTGCATAAAGCTGTCCCTACCTACTATGATTTCACTAGAATACACCTCACTTATACAAAAAAGGTATTTCTTTCATGCCAAATTACATTCATTCTAATAGCAAATGGTCAGGTAATTACAAGTCAGATGAACTCATATGCCTAGTTTACAAAGGAGGCACATATATACTAGATAATAAATACTTATTTCAAAATTAATCTTTCAGAGTCCCTATTTTTCACATACTTTCAACTGAATTTTGGAATTCTTTTTTCCCTTTTTTTGGCCTTGCCCTGCAGTATGCAGAATCTTAGTTCCCAGCCCAGGGATGGAACTGCTGCCCCTTGTACTGGGGGCACACAGTCTTAATCACTGGATTGCCAAGGAAGTCCTGGGAATTATTTTATTTTTTTAACTCTAAAACTTATAAATAGATTCCACATTTTCTAATTTAACAAGTCACAGTAGATCAGAAACTGTAAATCATATACTCAAATTACAAATAACTAAAATTTATTTATAAGATATTTACTCCACATTCAAATGAGGTAGGATTGTGTATTTTAGAGGAAAAAAAGGACACAAGTTTCAATATAAACCTTAGAATATTATGTAGTATATAATGTACCCACTTAATACCAAAAGAAAAAAAAAGAGGCAAAAATAAGTTAAGGAGTTACAAATTAATATGATTTTTATACAGTCTAGCAGGACCAACTTTGGGGCTCTTTAACAAAAAAGCAATGAAATCATGCAAATACTTCTGACAAAGTATTTCCAGTAGACTATCCACAATTAAACGCAACAAAACAAGGAGTTCACAATATTAGTGAGATCATCGCATTAAATGTCACTTCTAGGAATAAGAATTAACATGAAACTCTACACTAAGGTATTTCTGTTAAAAGTCTCCTTGCAAAAAAAATTCCATTTTATATTTTCTAAAGACAAAACAAGGAAACTTAGTAACAAGTAAGGTATATTGCACAAGTGTTAAATTTTAAAATGTGCCTAAAAGGATTCCTGCTTCTAAGTTCTAACTCTCTGGACAGGATCACAGTTCTTAAAAGGACCAACTCTGTCCCAGTTCTAGGAGGGCAGAACCAGGGGGCATATCCTGAACAGTGGTCAGGGGGGCTGACAGTAACCATAAAAGGAACACTGAAGAATTCTAACAGTGGGGATGTTAAACATCTGGATAAGTTATTTGGAGCAGCTGTGAGATCTCATTCTTTAATAACAGAACAGACTCCTACCTGCTGTGGAAAGGTGGTGAAGTAATGCTATTCAAAATCAAAACTGGTGAACTTTTCAAAATACCATCCAGACCAAGACACCAAGAATTAATACACATCTACACTCAGCACAACTTTCTGCAAAGCAGTACCTTTATGTCACTGGAAGGTGATCTAAAAGAGTGGCTTTCTGCGCAGTGTTATGTATTCTACTAGATATCCGAGACTTTTCTATCTGCATCTCCTTGGTGCTACTGAAACAGAAGTTAGCTGCTTTTACTTTCCAAATTTTAATTTTTAAACCAAATCCTAATTATAGCACGCGTCCAAATTACTAAACTGATTTACCTAACTGCATGACCTTGGGAAGTCACTTCTTGTAAAACTAGAGGCTTGCAGTAAAATCCACCAGAATGTAACCTCCACGTTCTGTTCCCAGCCCTGGAACCCGGAAGGATTAAATGCTTACCAAATGAGAGGACTGTTCCTGTTACCAAATGATAAATACAAAATAAATGCAATCATTTTTTTTCTTTTTTAACAATTGGATTTTGATCTGTATATTCCCAAACATTTTTAAGAGGACAATGAAACTGAAATTTCCTATTGGGCCAATACAAATAATTTCAGACAAGGACCTCATTTTAAAGAAATAAAACAAGTAGACTATACAAGAGCTGACAATCTTCACCTTGTTTATTACACTTTCTTCTCTCCAACACTCTACTGTGTCGTCCCTTTTTCATTTGAAAGGCTGGCAGCTGGTAGGGAGAGAGTGCACTGCACTTGCAGTGAGTGGGCCTGGATCCTAGTCCCATCTCTTTCATGAACTGACTCTATGGACATGTCACTTCCCCTTTGGGGCTTGCCCACTTGTGTATGTAAAACCAAGGAGACAAACTAAGCATTAATTTCTGAAGTCTTCTTTAAAAACGTAGGATTCTCCCTTCATTCTATCCATTATCCTATTCCCAATGCCTTGATCCAGCCCTTGCAAGCCACGTCTTTCCTAGCTTGCACAGTAACCTCAAATTTGCATCTTTCTCTCTTAATTTTTCCTTTTTATCTTAAAATGAATTTAATCTTAAATCATGAGTTGAGTAGAATGAAAAACACACTGTCTTTGAAGTCAGAGAGACCAGTTTCAAATTCAGATTTTGCCACTAGCTAAGCATAGCTCTAAATAGTGATGTTTATTAACTACCTCACTGGGGATTAAGTACAACGTATAAAGCACCTAACAGCACCTGACACTGTATAGCCGTTCAAAAATGATCAGTGCTTCTCCCTATTTCCCAAGATCAAATGCCTCAGGTTCCCATTGTTGACAAGGATGACCAACAAGCTGCACAAGCAAGTACATTTGTAAAACTACAGAAGCCACAACTGGATTAAAGATTCTCACCAGGTCCCCATGTGCCTGTATCCTTGTCAGTCTTCTGGGTAAAGCATCCTCAGTCACCAGTAGCACCCCCCACCTCCCACTCTGGGACCCTGCAAAATTAAGTGGTAGAGCCAAATCCACAAGTCAAGAGGAAACGAAAACTTGACACAGGTCTTCAGAAAGTCATAGATTCTCTAGATTTTATGTGAAAGCAAACTCCTCAGCCTGTTATTCATGTGAAAGGAAGCCCGTTGCTTAGTGTTTAAATGTTCAGGCGGGGCAGCTAATGTTAGTATTTAAACATATATTAGTACAGTTAATGTTAAAGTACCACCAAGCATTATAATTTAGTTTGATTTTGCAATTCCAGGAAATTAAAAAGTATGATAAAAGAAGAAATGAGTAAATTTTTTCACAAAATGAGGGAGGATACACTGAACTTTGAAGAACCATAAGAGCAGCTTCAGAAAAAGCAGTGGCTTTCTTCTCAATTTCAAAACTGGGTCAAAACTAAAAGGAACAAGGAGAAGAGTGATGGGGGCTTGCAAACAGAAGCTCATTAAGTATGATAAAAGAAGAAATAAGAGTAAATTTTTTCACAAAACGAGGGAGGATACACTGAACCTTGAAGAACCATAAGAGCAGCTTCAGAAAAAGCAGTGGCTTTCTTCTCGATTTCAAAACTGGGTCAAAACTAAAAGGAACAAGGGAGAAGAGTGATGGGGGCTTGCAAACAGAAGCTCATTTCTTAAAGTGATTTAAGAAATCACTTTAATTTCCTTAATTTCTTAAAGTTGTTTAATTATATGGGACCTTTCCCCCAAAGCAGGAATAATTACAACCTTTATTTCCATACACTAGTCAGTGATACAGCTGAGTTACTGGGTAACAGAGGGCAATCAATCAAGTGTGTGAAAGTCTGGAAACCAAAGAGATCTTGTGAGGAAATCTAGTTTTTTGAAGTGTTACTTTCTTTCCCAAGCTACTTCAGCCCATGCTGCCAAAGCATGTGACTAAAACGACAGAATATTATTTATGGAAAAAATCCTTTCAGGAGGCTTAGCTTCATTAAGAATTATCAAAATTCACATCTCTACTTAAAAACCCAAACCACTAGAGTAAGCCAACCTGCTCTACTGGACCTTTGAAACGTACTATGCCCCAAATCGGGCCAAAATCCCTATCATGACCTGTCATTTTTCTGCAAAGGAATTATTCACCAACACTGTTGCTTCTGGTTGATCCTAAAAAAAAAAAAAATGAGAGGTAAAGTCTATTTTCTCCCTCATGTTCTTTGCTCACATCTCAAACTAAACAGAAGGAATCGTCTCCACCCAGACTTGAGATCTCTGGTCAAAGCCATTCACCTAAGATGGCCCTTTCTCCCTAACAGACTCCTCCAGTCCCTTTATTTCCCACCCTGTCCCTGTTCCTCTGCAGAGGACCCTCATTGCTACAACCCCTTTCCCCAGTCTAGCTTTCCCTCATTTCCGACTTAATCGATGACCAGTACCCAGACTTGGTCCCAGCTTCCAACTCCAGTCCCATCACTGCTGAGCCCCTCCTCAGCTCTGACTGCTGTCCTGGCCTCTTACCTTTAACTTTCTCAGTCTAATCCCCCTGGCTTTAATACCTGATTTTATCGATGACGCCCCAACCCACATCTCATATTAATTGCTGTCATTCCTGGCCTCTGCCCAGTTCCTCTTCATTTTAGACCCCGACCAATCTCTTTTTTCTGGTCCTTGGTTAAAACCCAAATCCCATAGTAACCTCAAGTCCTCCTCTGACCCAGCAAAGGCTTTTACTCTCGCTGGCCCATCCCACTTTTTCTCTGACTCTGAACCTGGTGCCTTCCCCCACTCCTTCACTGAAACCCTGGGCCACGAAATCTCGGGTCCTTGCCTAGCCTACTAGTATCCCATTTCTGACCGCCTGATAACACGCGCCATCCCCCATCACTCTCCAGGCCAATGTGTCATCTTCCCCCATCTCGGGGATGCCAGCTTTGGACCCTCCTCCCCATCGCCTTCCCGGGCCTGCCCCGTTGGTGACCTCAGCACAAAGCCCAAGAGACCCCTCCCCACCCTGCCGCGCAGCCCTGCCCCGTATCCCCAATTCAATTTCATCAGCCCTTACCCTATCTGCTCCACTCCCCACCTGACCGCAGCCCGGGGACCTCCGTCCTGACGAGCCCGTTGCTCCATTTGCCCTTTCTCCGTGCCTCCCCTGCTCCACACGCCCTCCGCACTTCAAGCCCAGTGGGGTGTGTCCCCTCCCCACGGAACTCCAGCCCGCTGGCCTCTCCCACGGGGGTCACGGGTCGCCCCTCCTCACCTCGGCGTCCACCACCTCGTGGTACGCGGGCGGGGGGTCGAACCCGCCGCCTCCTCCGGTGCTCCCGCCGCGGGAGGGGCCGTCGCCGCCGCCGCCACCGTCGCCCCGCGAGCCCCCGCCGGGCCCGGGGCTGGGGCCGCCACCGCTGTCCATCGGCTCGTAGCCGCCGTAGTCGAGGCCTGGCCGCTCGTTAGTGAGCAGCGCCACGGCTTCGTTGATGTCGTTCTTGGCCAGGCGCAGGGCCTTGCGGATGGTGGCGGGGTCCGAGAAGCCCATGCACAGAAGCGTGGTCATGTGCTGCTCCTCCTCCGATTCCATGGCTCCGGCCTCCGGGCCCCGCCGGCCGGCGAGCAGCGAAGCTGCGGGTCCGGGGCCTGGCGGGCCCAGCGGCGCTGCCTCTGCGCCGTCCCCGCGCCCGGGCGGGCCCTTGCGCTCCTGGGCTGCGCGCTCCGCGGCCGCCGGGCCAGGTTGGGCGCGGGCGTGGGCGCCGCGAGCCGAGCTACGGCAGTGGGGCGCTCAGGAGCGGCGGCGGCCCGGCCCAGCCCTGCGCGCCGCCATGTTGGCCTCCTCCTCCGCCTCCGCCTCCTCCGGCCCGCGGGGCCGCGCCTCCGCTCCCGGAAGCCGCACGAGCCGCCGCGGGGCCCGCAGGTCACGGGTGAGGGTTGGGGGCTGATTTTTCTTTCTTTCCTTCGTTTTTTTTTTTTTAAACAGAGGCAACAAGGGAGGGGCTGCGCCGCGCAGCGTCTAGGTCGAAAGGGCCGCCATGAGGCCCAGGCGGAGGCGATGGAGGGTTCGCCGCCGCCGCCCGCCCATTCCTCCAGCAACAGGTTCCCCCGGGATCGGGAGGGGCGGGAGTGAAGCACAGCTCGCGGCGCGGAACATCCCCGAGCCGGCGATCCTGCCCTGCGCTGACGGCTCTTCCCTCCGAACCTCCCCGGAGTCCCCGCTGGACTCCCGCTCCCGGACTCGCTCGCCCCGGCGCAGCCCGGAACGCACTCCATCCTAAACGCAGTGCGCTTGGCCGCTGCTGTAACCCACCCGCAGCCCTGTCTGACAGGGACCGCGGTCCTGAAGGAAATCCTTCAGCCATGCTGCCTGAAATACCCTTCAGCGCCCACTTAAATTCATGCCCCAAACCGGGCAAATCGACCCACTGGGGCTGAAATGCACCATACTCTTGACCTAAATCCTCCCAACTTTCGCTGAAATCACCCTTAACTGGTTTAAGTGAATTCCCAGACCTCGTTGAATTTGCCTTCCATCCTTGAGTGACCACCACCTACGTATCCCCGGCTAACCTGAGTGGACTCTTACCAAACATGCCGTAGCCACCTGAGTCTGAAACATATTTTTACAATCCGAACTCTAAATCCCAGTGCTCTCTGTGTAAACCTCCCCAAACTCCAGACTGCATCTCCTTCCTTCAGCCTCTGACTCATCTAGCACCTTGGACCTCTGTTCCCCTCCTGATACCCACCCACCCACGTTTTACTGCACTCTAGCTCAGGATTCCGGCTATGTTTCTGCCTTTTGAGTGGGGACTACACCCCCTCTTTTCTATATCCGTTTCGGGAGGCGACTGCACCCCTGTATTTCCACCTTTGAGCATTCCCCTTCCCCTTCAGAGACTGCTTCCTTTGCTCTCTCTTTCCACTTTTAGCATTATTACCCAGGGGACATATCTTTGGGCCACTGACTTTACCGTCTAAGCCCTGGACCTTGCTATTTCCCCGCTTGTTTCCTTTAATTCATGCTTCTCCTAAGTCATTTCCCTACCCTCTCCCAAGATCCTAATGCTTTTCCCCTTATCTCACTACACGCTAACTTAGTCCATCTCCTAATACCCTGACCCTGGTTTCTTCCTTAACCGTAAAGTCCATCATCTATCTAACCATTGTCTTTCTATCAAATCCTTCCTGTTGCCAACCCAGGCACTCTAAAATCCCCATTTACCTCAAATCTTAAATTAAGGGTGGTACCCAGAAATTTTCTCTGCAGTCTGTTAGTATCCTTTTCCCTGGACCATGAGCCTTATTTTCTGTCTACATTTTTAAACACCAGCAAATCGATTTACAGGGTGAATTTGTCATTGTTAGTTAACATGTAAATGAAATAACTGTGTTTCTTGTACTGGTTAAAGACTAGATTATAGACCAAAGACTAGGACTAATATGCAAAGGAAGTAAAGTTTCCTAAATGTGTTAATGAAAATAACAAAATGCTCTTCCATTTCTGAGCAACAACAAAAAAGAACTTGCTAAGGAAGAAAGCCTATAATTGGATCAGATCACAATGTGTATATTGGAATAAAATGTTATTGTTATCAACTTCTAGGTATTCAATGACATTTTAGATATTTATCTGTGGTATATGAAGTATAAAAGTAATCTGAATCAACTTAATCAACCTGTCATAGAGTACATGCCAAAGATGTTTAATTTTGCAACAAATATATACTTAGTATTTGTCAGGTGCTAGGAGAAGGCAATGGTAGCCCACTCCAGTACTCTTGCCTAGAAAATCCCATGGGTGGAGGAGCCTGGTGGGCTGCAGTCCATGGGGTTGCTAAGAGTCAGACACGACTGAGCGACTTCACTTTCACTTTTCACTTTCATGCATTGGAGAAGGAAATAGCAACCCACTCCAGTGTTCTTGCCTGGAGAATCCTAGGGACGGGGGACTCTGGTGGGCAGCTGTCTGTGGGGTCGCACAGAGTCGGACACGACTGAAGTGACTTAGCAGCAGCAGCAGGAGGTACTGTTCTTAGCTTTAAACAGTAGATAAACTTTGAAGATGGCAAGGGGATCATATTCAATTTTGCCCTGTGTTTAAAGAGTTAAATCAATGACCAAATTAAGAAATAAGTTATAAAGGAAGAGAAAGTAGCGGTAAAGAAAAAAATTGTTTGCCACTGAAATTCAAAATAGAACTCAAGAGGTAATGAGACAGAGCCGACCAATTCAGATGGCACATAAAAAGACTCATCAACAGTAGCAGGTTTATAGAACATGACAGAGGAAGCTGTGCTGAACTGAGAAGAGGAAGCAGAGAAAAAGTCTGTGATAAAAACTGGAAAGGAGCCACAGAAGGCTACGAGAAACAAGGAAGGCCATTTCTGAACCCGATTTTGGAGTGAGTGAAAAGCCAGAGTGTCATTTGAGGATGCTGGTAGTATAATCACACTTTTTTTGCATGTAAGAAAGCAAGTAAAAACGTTAAACTGTTGAATTAGGATAGGAGGAGAGGGACCTGTGGTATGAATATTCATACCTTCACTTGCAGTAATATCTTGAAAATGTTAAAGGACCCTCCAAGATAAATATTTAATTCACATTTATCCTTATTTAGAAACTTTTAGAAGAAAAAGAAATAGCTTGGTCTGGAAGAGAAGTATAATGGACTATCTTGAAGATAATATATGAGAAGTTTCTTGTAATAATTAATAAGTAATTTTTTAAAAAGTTACTGAATGTCGGTTTTGAGCCAGGCCAAGGACTTAGGGAGACAAATGTGAGCAAAATACACATAGTTTCTGCCTGTTTAGAACTTTAAAGGCTTTACAGAGAGACAAATAGTAATCATAAAATGTGATAGGTGCTTTGACTGGAGAATTTCAGAAAGTAAGGAGCAAATTTCTTGCCCTCTATGGGCATAAAGTACCAAATCTAGGAAGTCTAGAAAGTTTTCTAAAGGAAATGTTATTTGAACAATAATGCAATAGAAAGCAGGAAAGCCAGGAAAAGGAGTGTAAGATGAGGAGAGAGTTCAAAGGAATAGGAACAGCATATGCAAAGGACCTGGAGTGGGTAAGAGGGAAACAATTTGGGGGAACCTATGGCTGATTCATGTTGAGACTTGACAGTAAACCACAAAATTCTATAAAGCAATTATCCTTCAATAAAAAAAAAATTTTTTTTAAAGTGGGAATTTTCTAGGTGGCTCAGTGATAAAGAGTCCTCCTGCCAATGCAGGCAACATAGGAGACGAGGGTTCAATCCCTGGGTCAGGAAGATCCCCTGGAGTAGAAAATGTCAACCCACTCCAGTATCCTTGCCTGGAGAATTCCATGGACAGAGGAATTTGGCGGGCTGCAGTCCATGGGGTTGCAGAGAGTTGCACATGATTGAGCACACACACATGCATGAGAGAAAGTCAGTGGAAAGTGGCTGGAGTGTAGAGTTCTAGAGAAGTAGCAGTGAGAAAGGAATCTAGAAGCAAATGTAAACAGATATCAGATCTGAGAGGGCCACCTAAACTGTGACGAGGAGTTTGAACTTTATTCTGAGGGAGTGAGAAGTCACTGAAACATTTATGTAGAGGAGAGAGGTGATGGATGCTGTTTAAAAATTTAAGATCAACCTAACTGAAATGTAGAGAATGGTGTAGAAGAGACGAAGAGTGAAGATGGGGATTTTATTTAGGAGACAAGACCATTTAGCCTTCCTAGGTGAACTTTGAAATGAAAAAAGTAGAGTTTTCTTATTCAATCTATGATACTTATCTTTTTTTCGTGGTTGTGTCGAGGGGTGGTTTTCCTTATACTTGTTTTCAGTGGAGTTTGTAGGGATTTTTGAATATGTGGTCTGAGACCTTTCATAGCTTGGAAAATTCTTGGCTGTTGTTTATGTTACTTCTGTTTCATTCTCTCTCTTCTCCTGGGACGTCAGTCAAATAAACATGAGGCTGTTTTCATTGAATCAAATCTGTCTCCTCTGCTTGTTTCCGTATTTTTTATTCTTTTAACTCTGTGCTTGAGTCTAGATTTTTTTTTCTGTCCTTTGCTTTAATTCATAAATTCTCTCTTCAGCTACATACCTAGACGGTGTATTCAAAAGCGGAGACATCAGTTTGCTGACAAAGGTTAGAGATAGCAAGGGCACAT
>SJYC01072606.1:0-15576 GCA_006408675.1 Madoqua kirkii
TCAAAGCCTGGGGTTAATGCAGCAATGACTTTTAAGTTGAGGCCAGTGCTCATCTCTCATTCCAGAAATCTTAGGACCCTTAAAAATCATGCTACATTTACTCGGTCTCAGCTCTATAAATGAAATAACAGACTCTGTATGACAGTATATCTGTCTACACATGGTTTGCTAAGTATTTTATGCCTGTTACCGAGACCAACTGTTCAGAGGGAAAAAAAGATTCTTTTCAAAATATGACTGCTCACTGAAAAAGCACCTGGTCACCCAAGAGTTCTGATAGAGATAAACAATGAGATTAAGATTGTTTTCATGCCTGCTAACACAATATTTCTTTTGCAGCTCATGAATCAAGGAGTAATTGTGACTTTCAAGTCTTATTATCTAAGAAATATATTTCATAAGGCTACAGCTACCATAGATAGTCATTTCTTCTGGGTAAAGTCAACTGAAAATCTTCTGGAAAGGATTCAATATTCCAGATGCCATTAAGAACATCCATGGTTTATGAGAAGAGGGCAAAATATCAACATTAACATGAGTTTGGAAGAAACTGATTTCAATCCTCATAGATGACTTTGAGGGATTCAAGACTTCAGTGGAGGAAGTAACTGCAAATGTGTTGGAAAAACCAAGAGAATTAGGATTAGAAGTACAGCCTGAAGATGTAACTGAATTGCTGCAATCTCATGATAAAACTTTAATAAGTGAGGAGTCACTTTTTATGGATGAGCAAAGAAACAGCTTCTTGAAATGGAATCTACTCCTGATGAGGATGCTGTGAAGACTGTTGAAATGACAACAAAGAATTTAGAGTATTGCATAAACTTAGTTGATAAAGCAGCATCAGGATTTGAGAGGATTGATTCCAATTTTGAAAAAAATTCTACAGTGGGTAAAATGTTATCAAACTGCATTACATCTACAGGAAGATCATCCATGAAAGGAAGAGTTAATGAATGCAGCTAACTTCATTTTATCTTAATGTAAGGAATCGCCACACTCTCACCAATCTTCAGAAACCACCACCCTGATTAGTCAGAAGCCATCAACCTGGAGCTAAGACTTTCCATGAGCAAAAAGATTATGACTTGTTGAAGAATCAGACAATGTTTAGCATTTTTTAGTAATAAAATATTTTTAATTAAGGTATGCACTTTTTTTTAAGACATAATGCAATTTAGCACTCAATAGACTACAGTATGGGGCTTCCCTGGTGGCTCAGATGGTAAAGAACCTGCCTCCAATGCAGAAGACCCGGGTTCAATCCCTAGGTCAGGAAAGATCCCCTGGAGAAGGGAATGGCTGCCTACTCCAGTATTCTTGCCTGGATAATTTCAGGGACAGATGAGTCTAGCAGGCTACATGGGGTCACAAAGATCGGACACGACTGAGAAAGTAACACTTTCACTTCACTTTCAGACTAAGTATGATTTCCCAGGTGGCACAATAGTAGAGAATCCTCTTGCCAGTGCAGAAGATGCAGGAGACATGGGTTCAATCCCTGGGTCAGGGAAGATCCCCAGGAATAGGAAATGGCAGCCCACTTCAGTATTCTTACTTGGAAAATTCTATGGACAGAGAAGCCTGGTGGATAGAGTCTATGGGGTTGCAAAGAGTCAGACACAACTGAGAGACTGAGCATGCATGCACTCACAGACTATAGTATAAACATAACTTTCATATGCACTAGGAAACAAAAAATTTGTGTAAATGCTTTATTATGGTATTTAATTGCCATGGTCTGGAACTGAACTGACATTTTCAAAGTATGCCTGTGCATTCATATCTTTGGAACTAGCCCTTACATATAAAAAAATTAAAAAAAAAACCTTAAATTTTAGAAAATAAACAAAAAACATTATCAATGTAAAGATGTATAAAAAATGTCTTCAGAATGATCAGGCAAATTTAAAGTTGAAAGAGGTGGTTTCAATGTATTTTATCAGCTTTTTTGTTGGAAATATTTCAGAATTATTTGCTATAACTTTTACTATTTTTTTCTGAAAAATAAACCTTCCAGGCTAAAATTGTGACATGAAATTTCATTTCTACATTTGTCAGTATAAGTTAGTTTGCATTTAAAATTTGCACTCCTCTCTGAGCTCCATTGGAAAAGACTCTGATGCTGGGAGGGGTTGGGGGCAGGAGGAGAAGGGGACGACAGAGGATGAGATAGCTGGATGGCATCACTTACTTGATGGTCATGAGTCTGAGTCAACTCTGAGGGTTGGTGATGGACAGGGAGGCCTGGCGTGCTGCAATTCATGGGGTCGCAAAGAGTCGGACACGACTGAGCGACTGAAATGAACTGAACTGAACTGAGCTCCAGACCCATCTTTCTAATATTAGACATCTCCACTCTGGATACATCACCATGTCTCAAGTTCAAACTCTCTGAATGCAAACTTGTGAACTTAAACTGCATTCTCCTCTAGTGTTCCTTATTTTGATGACCATGATCACCAACTTCTTCGGTTGTACACATCTGCATAATATCTTCCTCTCTCTTATCTGCTATCTCAAATTTATTCCTAAACTCTGTTGAAGTTAATCCTTAAATATTAAATATACCTTACAGAATTCTATTTCTTTCCATGTTGGGTACAAACACTTTAGTTCAAGCTACCATAATCTGTCCGCTGAACTGCCAGCCCACAGGTATCCATTCTTGCTTCTTCTCCAAACCATTCTCCAATGTGCATCTAAAGTAATTTTTTTCTTCTTTTATTTAACTGAAAATCTGATCATATCACTTCTCTGCTTAAACACATCAATGGCTTCTCCTTTTCTTAATATATAGAAGAAATTCTTATCATGGCCTATACTGCCCCTGCCCTTACAAGATTTTGCTGTACTTAATTTTCCAACCACAGTTAGCCATATTCTCCTCCTCCATCCCTATGCTTAACTATTGTTATTGTTCAGTTGTTAAATCATGTCCTTTTCTGTGACCCCAAGTACTACAGCACACAGTCCTTCATAATCTCCCAGAGTTTGCTCAAATTTACGTCTATTGAGTTAATGATGCTATGCTTACGTGCGCAACCATAACTCATGCAGTATGTCCATAGTTACCCCTATCTCAGAGCTTGCCACATGCAGTTCTTTCAGCCTAGAATGTTCCTCCTTGCAACTACTGCCCCATTCCTTTGATTAATTAATAGCAACATTATCTTACAGATCTCAACCCAAATATCCCTTAATTTTCTTGACCACCAGACCAGATCAATTCCTTTATTATGCATTCAGATAGCATCCAGGACTTTTACATAATGGCAGTTACGAAGTTTTGTAGTTAATACTCTCTGATTTGCTCATCACTTATACCTAGCCCATAGTACCTGACATTTAGTAGGGACTCAACGTAAAATTTCCTAATGGATAAGTAGATATTTTACAGACAGCTAATAATTTAAGATTTCACTTTGGTGTTATCACTAAACATTCAGAAAATGAAGATCATGGCATCCGGTCCCATCACTTCATGGGAAATAGTTGGGGAAGCAGTGGAAACAATGTCAGACTTTATTTTGGGGGACTCCAAAATCACTGCAGATGGTGACTGCAGCCATGAAACTAAAAGACGCTTACTCCTTGGAAGGAAAGTTATGACCAACCTAGACAGCATATTAAAAAGCAGAGACATTACTTTGCCGACTAAGGTCCGTCTAGTCAAAGCTATGGTTTTTCCTGTGTTCATGTATGGATGTGAGAGTTGGACTGTGAAGAAGGCTGAGTGCCGAAGAACTGATGCTTTTCAACTGTGGTGTTGGAGAAGACTCTTGAGAGTCCCTTGGACTAAAGGGAGATCCAACCAGTCCATTTTGAAGGAGATCAGCCCTGGGATTTCTTTGGAAGGTATGATGCTAAAGCTGAAACTGCAGTACTTTGGCTACCTCATATGAAGAGTTGACTCATTAGAAAAGACTCTGATGCTGGGAAGGATTGTGGGCAGGAGGAGAAGGGGACGACAGAGGATGAGATGGCTGGATGGCATGATGGACTTGATGGACGTGAGTCTGAGTGAACTCCGAGAGAGGGTAATGAACAGGGAGGCCTGGTGTGCTGTGATTCATGGGGTTGCAAAGAGTCGGATACGACTGAGCGACCGAACTGAACTGAACTGAAATGTGAAATAAGAATATATTTTAGGGGACTTCCCCAGCAGTCCAATGGTTAAGACTCCATGCTCCCAGTGCAGGGACCATGGGTTCCATCCCTTGTCAGGGACCTAAGATCCCACATGCCACAAGGCACAAGCAAACTATATATATATCTATATATGCACACACACACATATATTTGTAGTAAGATGTGAACATGTTGGTATTATTTACATCACACACATGACATATCACAAATATATGAGAAGATGGTTTGGTGAGAGGCAAGAAATTTAAAAGCCACAAGAAAAGAGAATTAACCTGGATACAAAGCTGTAGGAAGAAAGTATAGTCAAATGAAGATTATAAGAAATTATAGTCAGATTATTGATTAAGTGACAAGAAAATCATTGATTACTTTCACAAATGGTTACCTAGATTCTGAATGAAAGCCAGATTGCAGAAGATTGAGTGAACTGAAAGAGAAATAACATTCCTCTTCCAAAGAGCTTACATTCTGAATAAGTAGCTTCTCAAGGAGAAGGCAATGGCAATCCACTCCAGTACTCTTGCCTGGGAAATCCCATGGAATGGAGGAGCCTGGTAGGCTGCAGTCTATGGGGTCACACAGAGTCAGACACAACTGAACGACTTCACTTTCACTTTTCACTTTCCTGCACTGGAGAAGGAGACGGCAACCCACTCCAGTATTCTTGCCTGGAGAATCCCAGGGATGGGGGAGCCTGGTGGGCTGCTGTCTATGAGGTTGCACAGAATTGGACACAACTGATGCAGCAGTAGCAGCAGCAACAATATAAAGGGTAATGATTTGATTGTGTCTGTGCTAGATCTACAAGAGTAACATATTCTTGCTCTTGTAGATGAGAAAAAGATCCACTTTCCATTTCACAATAACATAAAGATGGAGGCTTGAATGTAGAGCTGGATCCACCACATATCAGATTAATAAAATCTTCAAGCCAATTCATTCTGCTGAGATATGTGTATATGTGCTTGTATATGTACCTGCATTTTTTTAAACAAATAAGCCTTGTGATTTTTTTAAGTTTTAAAAAAATTACTATAAAATTTTATGCCTTTATATACAAAGAGTCCTTTATATATACCCACCAAATATATATATAAAGAAAAAATATACTTTATCAGAAATGTATAATTATCCCTAATGAAAATTAGTACTACATATAGCTCAGAAATAACACATTTCTGAGAAAAAAAGTTAAATATGTAATTTATGCTAAATAACAATATTCAAGAGAAAATAAAGATAAAGTAAAATTCTCAGTTCATTGATTTTTTTTTTTTTAGCATATTTCAAGAAATTTAGCAACTGTCTCTACTTTGAGAAAATGCTTTTCAGGTAACTCAACCTTTCATTGCCTTTCCTGATATTCCATCTACGATAGTAAGAGCTGTGAAATTCACTAGATATTAACATTAACACTAGACAGTCAATATAAAAGAAAGAGAGAGAACTTCACGTCACAAATAATTACTGACTCCGATACTGCTGTATTATTCACCATGTCTAACTTGAGCAGTAAGTCCTCTGTAAATTCATGTTGGTGAAAATGTATGTAAATATTCTGATCTAAGAAACTATGTTTAATATATAAACACAAAGGCCTAAAAATATAATCACTGACTGGGCAGCAATAAAATCCCCAGCACTCAGACTGTGGTTTTGAAATTCTATTTCCCACTAAAAAATAATCAGTGCTCCTTTGAGAAGTGGTTGATATCATGTATAGTGAGGGAAATATATAAGATAAAAGTGGAATATATTATCATGCCAGAAATAAAGGATTCTGTCAAAACTACTGAAGTCATGTTAAAAAGACTCAGGAGTCAACTTTCAGGAGCTCCCATTGGCCAAAGATAGGGCTTGAGCATCAGTAGGAATGATAATTATAATAAACTGAAACATACCAATTATGTTTAAATGCATACATCTACAATAATTTAAAAATCAGTAATCACCTTTAGAAGAGGTTAGGGACTCAACTCATCATTTTGAAGACTTGAAAATAAAGTATTCATTCTGTCTCTTATATGTACCTGAGGGCAACCAAGTAGATAATAAAGAAAAATGTCTTTTTATAGAAGAAGCCCAGCCAGTAGATGAAGAAGTATTGAAAGGATTAAAATATCACCATTTTGCAACCCCTAAGGAAATTACAGATATAAGAAATGATTATTAATGACTGTCAAAGTTGTAGAAAAAGAGACAATCAGATTATCTGCCTCTTGGTGGAAGTTTATAATTCTACTTATGAAGTATTTTTGCCAAAATATCAGGCCTGGATAACACCTAAACTCTGGATCTAATAACAAATGATAAGAAATACAAGTGACAGAGAAAAATGTTAAATGTCATCATGAAGAAGCATTCTGCAAAGTCCAGACTTTAGAAAACTACAAAATTAGCAACCTAATTACCACAATAAATAAATTGAAAGAGAAAAGAAGAAAGAAAGAGGGGAGCTGATAAATTAGAAGAGACAAAAGAGACTAGTAAAAACTTCAACCAATTTCAATGTGTTGATTTTATTTTCATCCTTATTAAAATAAATAAATTACTGACAACAGTTTTTTACAAAGCAATGAAAAGTGATATGTGTAAAACTTGGAAGAGACTCCATATGAACTGAATTGTTCATATGTTAAATCTCTAACCCCCAGTATCTCAAAATGACTGTATTTGAAGACAGCCCATTAAGGTGATTAAGTTAAAACAAGGCTCCTGGGGTGGGCTATAATCCCGTCTGACAAGTATCTTTATAAGGAGAGGATTTTTTGGACACACAAGAGAGATACCAGGAACTTGCATGCACACAGGTGACTATGTAAAGCAGTAGTAGGAAAGAGACCGTCTGCAAGGCAAGAAGAGTGAACCAAAACTAAAAAATAAAACCCTGTTGTTAAAGCCACCTTGTCTGTGGTGGTGCTAGCAGTAAAGAACTTGCCTGTCAATGCAGGAGACATAAGAGATGCAGGTTTGATCTCTGGGTCAGGAATATCCCCTGGAGGAGGGCATGGCAGCCCATTTCAGTATTCTCGCCTGGAGAATCCCATGGACAGAGGAGCCTGGTCGGCTACAAGTCCATAGGGTCCCAAAGAGTCAGACATGACTGAAGCAACTTAGAATGCACACACAGCCCCAGAAAACTAATACTGATGCTAAAATGATATATATGCCCATCATTCAATTAAACTTATAACCATATATGGGGATATAGAAGGAGTTGTACCGTGGGTCCTGGGGCAATAAGTCTCAACTGGTGAAATGGAGAGAATTAAGTCTCCTAGTGAGATGTGGGTCATATGCACAGTAGCTTGAAAAAGCTATGAATACGATTCTGTATTTCTTTCTCTCCCAACTTAGAACCACTGTCTTAGATTTTTAAAAAAGAGAGTTATGAGGGCATAATTATGTCACTACTTCTCTTGGTCACTCAACTGATTTTATTCATATTTCTAAAGTGAGTTCACATATAGTGTTGCTTCAATCGTGTCCAACTCTGCGGGACCCTGTGGACTGCAGCCTGCCTGGCTCCTCTGTCCATGGGATTCTCCAGACAAGAATACTGAAGTGGGCCGCCATGCCCTCCTCCAGAGGATCTTACAACTCAGGAATCGAACCTGCATCTCTTATGTCTAACTTGCATTGGAGGCAGGTAGTTTACCAGTAGCTCCACCTGGGAAGCCCTGTAGTTTCACGAACTAGAATACAAACATCTTCACTAGGGATCTGAATTGTATACAATATTGGAACTGATCCCACTCCTTTTCTTCTATTAACTTCCAAAATTCTATGCCAATTTACTGTTTACTTTCTCTCCCCTCTCACTTGCAAATAACCACTCTATTAAAAGGCAGAGCTATTTCAATTCCCAATTTCAGTTGCCCACTCTGTTCCCATCCATTTCATCTCTTAAATATTTGTGTTCAAAGCATTAACAACAGGTTATATTTCATCCTAGACACAGCTGGGTTTCAGGAAGATGTAAAATGTTTCATTATCTCTCTCTATTGCCCAAGACAAATGTGCTACTATATTATGTGTGAAATATCATCTTTGAAGTCTATTAAGGATGTGTTATGAGGTGAGCCATCTGGAAAACACAGTGTAGACTGAAAAATAATTATAAACCAGTTTGTTGTGCTTTCTTTCCAGTTAAGCCTATCATGACAGCTGAAAAAAAAAACAAAAAACCCTTTGTGGTGTAAATGGTAGAGGCTCTGAAGCCACACAGGTTAGACCATACCTCCAGTGATTAGCTCGTATGCAAATGACTTAACTTCTCTTTTGTCTTTCCTGTAAAAGTGAGATACAAGTGCATGTTGCACAGGAATTTAATGAGGATTGAATAAAATAATACTCATAAAGCATTTGCAACATAGTACACAATAAGTGTAATTTCTCCTCTCATCTTTCAAGTATAAAGATATTTAATATTGTCTACATTGATTTCTCTGTTTAGATTATCCAATAATACTTGGAAACCAAGCTGAGCAGGCTGGTTTTGTAAAAGACGTCCATTGAGCTTCCACTGGTTTCCTTTAAATTTCAGGGGAGCGAGGAACTTTGGAAAACCAAGTTTGCAGCTTCCTCAGGAATTCTGAGTCTGGAGTGGATTAGGACCACCCAGATTTTGCTTAATAGAGAAGTGCTGTCCATGGTGCTAGTAACCGCGCATACCCCTGGCAATATTTTCCCTGTGCAAAGTTCTTTTCCAGTCAATCTGTTTAGTGCATATATCTGCTTATCGGAAGATTATCAGTCATTCTGCTGTTTGGACTTTTCCTGTCTTAACATCCTTTATCTACATCTTCTTCAACAACAACAACAATAATTCTCTTCCATCTTATCAACTTCAAATAGTTTTTATTTTTTAGACACTTTGACCATGCCTTACCATTTAAGAAGACAGCTCAAAAATTGGCTCATGCTATATTTTACTAATCTTTTGTTAAACTTTAGAGAAATCTAAGTCCTGAAGCAAGAATACAGGAAACAATCAACTTTCAATGCATTTTTAAAGACTCTCTTCAGCTGCAACAACTCTAAGAAAATTCTCTGTACTTCTTAAGTTCCCCTATTCCTAACTCCCAGGGTACCTTATAGATGCATCTCTCAGTAAAGTTATTACATTAAATGGAAGCTCTTTGTTAGTTTTGACTGTCACTAGAAAGAGTTTCTTAAAATCTAGGAGCCTTTTCAAAAATTTTTAAGCTCTGGCCATTTTGTACCAACATCACTCTTTCTCTCTTCTCCACAGGTCATATCTACCTATGCTGATAAAGCATGCAATTTCAGAAGACTAGACTAAGAAAGTTTATCCAGTTTAAGGAAAATTTATGAACTTAGCTATCATGGTCAACTGGGTTTGTAATTTTGTGCCATATTTTTATGCAATCATACTAGCATTCATTTTAGAATAGAGTTAAAATTGTATACTTATATTATATAATAGCAGTGATAGTCATAATAGTATATTCAAGCACTATTTTCATCCATCCCTACATCTACCTTTTCAAAAAGGAAATCTGCAAATAATCTGTTTTTCTACATCTGAATTCTTGAGTACCTGAATAATCATATCCATCACTAGTATCATTTCCTTCAATTCCTCAGTCCCAATGCTTCTTGCCCAGTTCTGTGTCTATTCATGAACTAGGATTCTGTTTCATCCTGGATGGCCCTCCTCTGAAACCTAGACATTTCTATCTCTCTGACTATTGCCAGGGGTAGCTTATCACATTTTATAACCCACATGAGAAATTTATATTTTCCACCCGTACAATTCTAATACCTGTGGCCTGGAAATCTAGGTTCCTAGAGAGAGAACAATTTCACATGAGATGTTAGAAGAGTCCCAATTAAATTCTAGATGCTGCCCAGTCACTTCAGACCCTTCATGCTAAGAGACCAGTTAGGATGTAAAGGAATCATCTTTCCTACAGGAGATAATTGGTCATGTTTATCAGAAGAAGATGGGACTTCTGAATCTAAGAAAAGGAAAAAAGCATTTGAGATTCAGATAATCCATTGCAATGTCTCTTGATATTTGTCTGCCCAATTGTGACAGTAAATATACAAATATACCAACCATGATCTGAAAAGAACATGAGGACTAGTCACAGCTCTCAGGAAAGGGGGGTCTACTTGACTTGCTAAGTTGGACACCTAGATCACCACATGTGCTAAGAAGGAGGGAATCTAGAATGGGTACTTGAAGAAGGAGACAAGGATTATTAGTAATGGCTGGGCAAACAGCTGTAGCAAGAAGGGCTGGATTTTGTCCCCCTAACTTCACAAGTATTCTAACTTGCTGTAGGAGTGAACAAGACACAAACAAGAGGCTATACCAAAGGATAAATTGTAGAACTGACAAAGATGAGACTGCTGTTACAATAAAAGTGGGAATAATTTTTTTACATTTATTTAAACAATTTAAAGCTAAAAGAAAAAAAGTTCACCCATTTTTCACACAGCCCCTACTCCCTGTCTCTTGCAACCAACAATCTGTTTTCTATAGTAATGAGTTTGATTATTTTTATTTTGTTTTTTGAGGGAGGGATTTTGTTTCATTTTAGACTCTACATATAAAAGAGATCATAGGGCATTTGTCTTTGTCTGACTTATTTCACTTCCCATAATGCCCTCAGGTTCCATTTATAGTATCACAAATGGCAAGATTTAAATCTCCTTGTAGCTAAAATATATATTTGACAAGTTGCTTATCCATATATCCACCAGTGGACACACAGGTTGTTTCCATATCTTGGGTATTGTAAATAAATCTGCAGTGAACATGGGGATTTATGTATCTTTTTGAGTTAGTATTTTCATTTTCTTTAGATAAATATACAGAAGTAAATTGCTGGATCATATGGTGGTTCTATTTTCAGTTTTTTGAGGACGCTTCATACTGTTTTCCACACTGGCTGCATCAATCTATATCCCATGAACTGTGTACTGGGGTTGCCTTTCTCCTCATCCTCACCAACATTTGTTATTTCTTGTCTTTCTGATAATAGTGATCTTAACAAGTTTGAGATGATATCTCACTGTGGCTTTGATTTGCATTTTCCTGATGATAGGTGACATTATACATCACTTCATGTTCCTGTTGGCCATCTGTATGTCTTCTTTGGGAAAATGTCTATTCAGACTTTCTGCCCATTTTCTAATTGGATTGCTTGCGGTTTTGCTATTGAGGTGTATGAGATCTCTATATATTTTGGATGTTAGTCCCTTATCAGATAAATGGTTTGGAAATATTATCTCCCAGTCATAGGGTGCCTTTCATTTTGTTGATGATTTCCTTTTCTGTGAAGAAGCTTTTTAGTATGATGTAGTCCCACTTAGTTTGCTTTCCTTGTCAGAGTAAAAAAAATCATTGCCAAGTCCTGTGTCGAGGAGCTTACCACCTATGAGTTTTACCACTCCTTACCACTCCTTTACCACTCCTTACCACTTCTGGGAGTTTTATGGTTTAAGGTCTTACATTCAAGTCTTTAATTATGTCAGTCAATTTTGGGATATGGTGTAAGATAGCTGTCAAAGTTCATCATTCTGCATGTGGCTTTCCGGTTTTCCCAACAGCATTTTTTGAAGAAACTTTCCTTTCCACGTTGTATATTCTTGGTTCCCTTGTCATAAATTGACCAGATAACTATGGATTTATTTCTGGGCTTCCAATTCTATCCCGTTGATCTTTATTTCCTTATTTATGCAAATGCCATTCTGTTTTAATAACTGTAACTTTGTAATGTAGTTTGAAATCAGGAAAGTGTGATGACTCTTGCTTTGTTGTTCTTTCTCAAGATGGTTTTGGCTATTTGGAATTTTTGTTGTTACATATAAATTTTATTTGTTCCATTTCTTTGAAAAATGCATTGGGATTTTGATAGGGATTCTATTGATTCTTAAACTCTCTGTTTGTTGGTTTAAAATTTAGGACCAGTATCTTGTTCAACTGTGAAATGTAGTATATAGCATATGCTGAACTAAGTATTATTGAACTAAATTTAATTGCTGGGTTCATTAGAGGGAAGATCCAACACTCTTTCCTCTAACGCCTTGTTGCATTTGGCTGTGCACTAAATTTCCGAGTTATCAGGCTGTTCTGATGAAGATATTTTTGTCTGAGCCCATTTGCCACCATATCCGTCAAGATCCGTCTAGTGATTCAGCTCCTCAAGGTAACTTGCAGAGACCCAGTGCCATTCATTTCAAAGTCTCTGGCTTCCTTTTCTCTTCCTTCTCCCATTCAACCTGCACACCTGTAATCTCAAATACACTGTGCATGGGAACTGGCCTCTAAGACAAAAAGAGTTATTCATGTTTTTCATCCAGCAGCAGACTTATGGTCTTCTGGCCAGTCTAGGAATGAATCATCACCAACAAATAAAAGGACAAGGTTGTGTTTTTTTCCCCCCTCTAGATAAGAGCAGAGGTTCAAATAAGAGTGAAAGAAGAATTAAAACCATGAAAACTAAGAAATGAGGGTGTGGTGAGAGAGAAAATAAAGTGTTATTAATGTTGCCCCCTTCCCTTCCCCATCCAGGTGAATTTCAACCAAGTTGAGACTCAGTCAGCAAATCTATAGCTCTAACCACCACACTTCCATGCCACCCCATCCTGTCCATAAAGAGCTCTTCTTTATTCTACAGTGGATTGGAACCAAGAGAGTCCAAAATAAGATACACTATAGAGGAAACATGTGGAGTCTCTTACTTCAGTTGTCCTCCCTTTGTGTTTCTCAGCACTCTGAACCAAAAAGGATGTCCAAGATAAGAGCTGTTAAATGTTAGAGGCATTATAATGTAGCTCCTCATCAAAGTTTTCTGTTAGGAAATACAAATACATAACTTGTGGTTCTCTTATTTCAATAGCGCATCAGCTGTAATTTTTTTTAACCTTTAAAGCATTGCATCTGTTAATACAAACTCACGAAGATTAGGAAGAAAAGCAAAGCACTTGGCCTTTAAATCTTCAGAAGTGGGTTTAATGACAGGTTCAGCCTGTTTAATGACAGGCTGAGCACCACACCCCTGTTTTATTATGTTTCATTATTACTGCATAATTTCCTTTATTACCCATAATAAATGGAAATCAAATACTTGCTGAGGTGGGTTTAAATAGGTAAGAGTGCAAACAAAAATAGTTCAAATATCATGAAACTGAGATCTCAAGTTTTTAAAATGTATATTTATATTTTTTAAGTGTCCGACATACCAAGCTCTGCAACTTTCAAACTAGGTGTATGTGGAGGGGGGTGGGTGTAGTTGGCTAAGTTTTTTGTTTGTTTTTGTGGGTTATTTTTATTTTTTAGTATTGCATCCATAATTTAAAGATAAAAAGAATAAATCACCTTCAAAATAGATTCGCGGGATTTTTCAGTCAGACTCATTTTTGGCTGAGTCAAATAGGCACCCCCTTCCCAATTGCTAAATACGATGGAAGATGTGAAGCAAGTGAAATTCAAGTACAGCCTGATAATGAACTTAACCTGCCTGAGAGGGGCAGAGCTGTCTCTTTAAGACATCTTGAGACAAGGTTATTTCAAATGCCCGGCCTTTTGATTACACAGGGAGAGACTAACATCTCCAAGTGAGAGCGGCTGGACCAGGACTGAAGAACCTGAAATCCTCTGCTCCGCCTGCTGGAAGGAGGAGATCAGGAGCTGAGTACACTGCTTCAATTGCTCCAAAAACCAAATCGCTGGATACCCCACAGGCAGCAGCACAGCGGGCTCCGCTCGGCGTTGTCCGGCGCATGCGGCCGGGCACCTTCTGGACTGCTCTTCCCCGCCCCTGCCTTCTTGGGCTGTAACGTCAGCCCGAGCCTGGCCTCAGCGCCAACACAGTGGGACGTGCCCGGACCCTCAGGGGGCGGAGCCTAAGGAGGTTGGAGAGCGCCTCCCGACAGCCCAGCTGGGAACGGGTTCAGTCCCGGCCGGCTCTCCGCTCCGCCGGAGGGAAGCTCCGCGGTGAGCACTCTGTGACGCGCCCGCACTGTGCAACCAGAGCGGCTTCGCGCAAGGTTGCTGCTGCGCGAGGCGCATTTTCTTGGGAGCCATCCGGGAAAAGGCCGGCTTTAACTACCTTTCGGCCATTGTACCGACCCCTCTAGCCGCAGAAGGACGGCAAAGAGGGGCTGAAGTTGAGCTAAGCTCTTCCCAAGCGGGGAGAGCCCTCCAGGGCGAGGTGGGAAGGGAGGGTAGGGTGTTGCGAAGTTCACGGCCAGCGGTGGATTATCCGGGGCAGTTTGCGCTTGGGGGCTGCGAAGTGAGCGAAGAGGACAAGGACATGCTCAGTGGTGGTGGCAGTGATGTGGACCTGGCTAACGCCGCGGCGCGGGGCCAAGTGGAAGCCGTGCGGCAGCTCCTCGAAGCCGGTGTGGATCCCAACAGACTCAACCGCTTCGGGAGACGCCCGATCCAGGTAGCTGGGGGCCCCGGGCCTCGCCGGCAGGGGGCGCACAAACACGGGGCCGCCGCCTCCGTGGACGCGGCTGGAACTGAGATCACGAACAGACCTGTGTCTCTCTTTGCTGGAGTATGGAGCAGCAGGTTTTCACTCATCAAAAATTCTAAAGGGACTGGAAACCCCACTACTTCAGTTTGCGTTTCTTTTTAATAGTGGGGGTGGGGGGCAGTATTACTCGCCGGCAGGGGGCGCACAAACACGGGGCCGCCGCCTCCGTGGACGCGGCTGGAACTGAGATCACGAACAGACCTGTGTCTCTCTTTGCTGGAGTATGGAGCAGCAGGTTTTCACTCATCAAAAATTCTAAAGGGACTGGAAACCCCACTACTTCAGTTTGCGTTTCTTTTTAATAGTGGGGGTGGGGGGCAGTATTCTCTGTCCCATCTCATAAGAGATGCATGGGATAGGTTCGACTGGGCAGGAAAAGGGAAAATGAGAGGCTATTTGGGGAGAACTACTTTGTCTTATCTGTTTGTCTTTAAACAAACAGCGATCAACACTCAACGACAGAGATAATTAAATTACAAGTTACGCAATTTGGATTGGATTTAAGGAATCCCACATCACAGCACATAAAAAAAAATCATGCTTAAGTTTTAAGCCGCGATATGAAATGTTATATTCTTTCCTCATGCAGGCGAATTGAATACAAAGTAATAAGTCAGGATTCCTCAACTACAGTACTTAATTCCTTTTATTTTACGTTAGCTGTGTTTCTTGAGTGTTACATAAGAAAAAATATGCTCCTATAGATTTTTATCATACTGAATGCTTGGATTACATATACATTCCTTCAGCTTTGTTAAATGGCAAAGGGTCTTTATAATTAGCCTCTTCATTGTTAAAATTCATTTATTCTATGTTTATTAATCCCACTTTAATCAGTGCTGATATATTTTTAAAATTCCTTTAAAATCTAAGGTAGTACTTTGTGTTTTATTGTTATCATGTA
>SJYC01072609.1:0-25759 GCA_006408675.1 Madoqua kirkii
ATAATTACAGTAGCCACTCTTTAGAATGTTGTGCACATGGACGGTGTCCCAAGCATGCATTCTTTTCAAGTTCCTTCCAGTGGTACAGTAATCCTTTAAAATGAGAAGAAGAAAAAATGTGTACCAATTTAGAAAAATTTTATGTATTTTTATATATTTTTATAGCATTATTTTGGAGTAGGCAATGGCACTCCACTCCAGTACTTTCGCCTGGAAAATCCCATGGACGAAGGAACCTGGTAGGCTGTAGTCCATGGGGTCGCGAAGACATGACTGAGCAACTTCACTTTCACTGTTCACTTCCATGCATTGGGGAAGGAAATGGCAACCCACTCCAGTGTTCTTGCCTGGAGAACCCCAGGGGTGGGGCAGCCTGGTGGGCTGCCGTCTATGGGGTCGCACAGAGTCGGACACGACTGAAGTGACTTAGCATAGCATTATTTACATTAGTAAAGATTAGAAACTACCTAAATGTGATTGAGAAAATTATAATGTGTTTTACTTGACAGCATTTATTCCATCATTAAAATTATGAATAGGAAGACTGTATACCCACTTGTGAAAAACTATAAAAATAAAACTAAATTAGCAAAGTCTGTATGCTATGCTTATAGCGATTTAATGAAAAGCACAAACATACAGATTAAAAACATGGAAAGACCAGTCAGAAATCTAATAGCTCTTACAGTTCTGACTTTGGGGGTGTATAGTTTCTTTCCTTTTTTTTTTTTTTTACAAGCTGCTTCCTTTTATTTGTCTATTTTTTTGTTACCATCTTCACTTTTTAAAAATTGGAGGATAATCTCTTTACAATATTGTGTTGGTTTCTGCCATAGATCAACATGAATCAGCCATAAGTATACATATGTCCCCTGCCTCCTGAACCTCCCCCCCACCTCCCACCACATCCAACCCCAACACCATTCCTTTGTATAAAGTAAAACCAGGTTTTAAAGGTAAAATGCACTTAATGGGGACATTGTTTATGATCATAAGCAGCCATTGTGTAGCAGAGGACCATGGGATGACTTTCCAGCTGTAGGTTTTCCATTCTTCGGCACCTCAGAGGTTTATGGTTTCCTCGCCACTTGAAGTCCATCCGCACTGTGTTGTGCAAATCAGCAATGCCCTCCAAGTGCTTGGTTTGGCTTTTTCATGGTTCCCATTGCCCCAGACAGAAGAGCTGATTCGTCTTTAACATGTATTCAGCATTGACGTGACTTAGCCGCAGCAGCATTTGCTTTGGGCCAAGCACCTTGCTGGGTGTTGTAGATAGTCAGACACAATCCCACTTGTCAAGGAATGTATAGACCCAGTGGAGGAGATGCGAAAGTGAACAAGGAGCCTGTTGAGCAGTGTGATAGGTGCTGTGATCGGAATGAGGAGGCCTGGGGGTGCTGTGCCCAAGGTCTAGAAGTCTTTGCAGGGGCAGCTGAGTGTGATGTGGAGTTGAGTGGGAGCGGTCAGGGCAGGAGGGCGTTGCCCTTGTCTGCAGTTCTGCAGTTTCTTCTGTATGATAGGAGAAGATAGCTTAGGGGAGGGGTTATTAGGCCATATTGAGGAATTCGAACCCTACCTGAGGGCAAAGAGCAGCCATTGACGTGTTGTGGTGATTTATATTTATCTTTTAGTAAGAGAAGTGATATGCTCAGTATTCCTTTTGGGGGGTTGCATTTTGGTTATGGATTTGGAAAACCATTTGGAGAGAAAGCAGGAAAACCAGTGACAGCACTGTTGCCATAATCCAGGCGAGCAGCGGTGTCCTGAGCTAGAGTGACGGTGGGAGGCACCGGGTGGAGTGAAGTTTCCAGAAAGATTTAGGAGGCAAGCGCCACAGAAACTGATAAGAGAAAGGAAGAGGGAGGAGGAACTCAGAAAGGATGTCCGTCTCTGCCTTAGATGAATGGGCATGTGGAACCTGGCTCCTGGAGCGCATTCGTTTAGCTGAGTAGCACAGAGGGAGCACGGTGGATGTGTGTGCAGATAGGGTGGCTTGAAGGGAAGAAGACAGGTTGAGTCTGGAGTATGTTAAGTTGCATCCCTCTGGGTACAGAGGTCTGGTAGACAGCTGGGTGTGCAGGTCTGGGTACAAGAGAGCTGTCCCTCATTGCCACCGGGTTTGTGATCAGTGCTTTATTTCTGAGTGTGAGGCACATGCTGGAGTTTCAAAAGTAAAGCTGAGGACTCTGCTGGCAACAGTAGTCTTTGGAAGTTCCAGTACCCACAACCCAGCTGAAGAGGTAACATTTCAGATTTGAGGGTTTACTACTGTTGCAGTTATTGTTAGTACAGTAACAGTAACTTATTATTACAAGTTCCCCTTGTTCTGTAGCTTCTGGTGCTGAACTGTGAGTACAATCCTTAGGAACCTCACTAGATTCTAGCATTCCAACTTTATCTGATGTAATCTTCCTATTTTTATATGACATTTTAAATACAAGAGAAGGGAATTTATGAATTATTTCTCAGGAAGAAGTCCAAAGGCAAAGCCTCTTACCCATTATGACACACACTTTGTTGAGAGGTGGAGAAAATGGAATTATCTCTTGCCTTTTCTAATGGATACTTGAACTTGACTTTCTTTTTTTTCTAAATGGAAAAATTAGCTCCTTGAAAATCAGCACAGGATGTGGCCTTACAGACTGGTGGGAAAGTGATTTGCTCCTGCTGGTTGGAAGTAGGAGGTATAGGGATGAGGGCAGGAAAAAAGAAAAAACAAAGAGCAGTATTTAAGGCAGTTTAAAGTTTAAAGTTTTTAAAATTTTTCTTCCTCATCTAGACTCACGCTGATTACAGTTCACTAAATTTATTTCTAGATTCGTTTGTGGGTCATGACCAAAAGGTTGAAAACATACATGAAAAGTACTCTAGGGATGGTTGACTGAGGACTGTTTTATCTCTGCCTTAGAGTCTATATTTTAGATTGTATTCTAAGGGATATCTGTGGTTTATCGCCTGAGGGCCCCACAGCAAATTTGCCATCTCATGCAAATTTCCTACAGCCTCCTAAACACTTTCCCAAGCAAGGGTTTCCAAAGTCAAGTAAATCACATCAGCTGTAACATCGTCTTTACTTACCTGTCGCTGCTTCCCCTTCCGTTTGAGTGGCTAATTGAACATTAACTTCAAATATCTGATTTGCATTTTCCCTGTCAAATATGCCACTGTATAAATAGCTGAATTAACTTAGTCTTCCTGGAATATGCCCAAATGTTGAGAACCATTTAGGACCTTTCAAAACCATTTGGTTTATTAGCTCTGTCTTGAAATAAACAGAATAAGTAAGTCCCTGAAATCAAAGGAAAGCTAATTGTTGTACCTCATTCCAGCTTTGAGTCATCAAAGCTTGACTATCTTAAGTGTCTTCTAATGAGGTTCATTATTTCATTTGTTCTGCATTTGATAATTTTGAGATATTTTATATTTGCATTGTTAATATTCATTTTTGAAAATTTGTTGACATGTCTACTTATTTTATATTAGCTTTTCCTTTCAAGGCACAAAAGAAATGAATGGTCATTGTAACAGGTCAAATGACATAGAAGTATACAATTGTCCCTCGGTTCAAGGATGCTTGCAGATACCAAAGTCTGCGAATGCTCAAGTCCCTTGTGTAAAATAGCATAGTACAGTGGTTCCTCAGCATCTAGCAGTTCTTTATCCCCAGATACAGAGGGCCAACTGTGCCATGCAAAAGCCAGCTCAGCCCCTTTTCCTCCATATAGTCCATCTCCCTCCTTAACCCATGTTACTAGCTTGGTGTTTATTCTTCACTACTCATCTGTGCTGACATATAATATACAAATGTGTATATATGTGAGCACTTTTTAAAAAGTAGATCAGACTATATATGCATCCTGAAAGTGAAAGTCGGTCAGTTGTGTCTGACTCTTTGCAGCCCCATGGACTGTAGCCTGCCAGGCTCCTCTGTCCATAGAATTCTCCAGGCCAGAATACTGGAGTGGGTAGCAGTTCCTTTCTCCAGGTGATCTTCCCAAGCCAGGGATCGAACCCAGGTCTTCTGCATTGCAGGCAGATTCTGTAGTGAGCCAACAGAGAAGCCATATATACATTACAGTTTAAAAAACAACAACAAAAAAAACTTTAACAGCATATCATAGATTTTTATTTTTCACAGCCACAGGTTGTGGATACGGACAGTTTATACATTTACTTCCCTATTGTTGAGCATTTACGTGTTTCGGTTTTTTTAGTTTTTGTCATTATTACAGTGCTATAATCTTTGTAAACATACCTTAAAACTAGTAAATGGTTAAGAGGCACTCCACTGATGTCATAAATAATACAGGCGATCCTTAACAGCAATCTGAGTGTGATTCACCATCATTCATTCCAGTCTCTACCCCAGATGGTTGATTTTTGCTAGTTGAGTCTCTTCGCCAAGGTGTTGGGAAGAAGACAGGCCAGGAGTATTTGTTCAGGCCATCTTTTTGAGTCAGGATTCTTCACTCTCTACCTACCTCTCTCCTGGGACATTGCTCTTTAAATGTCTGGAATCTCTCTTAGACTTTTAAAAAGCATTTAGCTGACCTCTACTTCTCTGTGGCAGTGATACTAAAAGGACCTCAGTCTAGTCAAGTTTCTGTAATTCTAAAGCCTGATTCCTAATCTGTTGGTTTTAGCTCACCTTTACCAAAGTGTTGCCCTCCTCTTTCTTTTGCACACTGTAGTAGCTTAGAGAGGTTGCCATCTTTGGAGCTGGTTTTGCCATTGGCAGAAATTGGGCACATTAGCCTACAAATCCCTTGCACACCTTTGTTCAGCTTTCACACGCCAGCTGTGTTCACGGTTACCATGCTAGTGTAGCTATTTTGGGTTAGAGACACTAAACGAGATATTTAGGATGAAAACAGTTCTAGGTTACTTGATTTCATTTGGTAATTGTGTGTGTTTACATTGTACTAAGTGCTAGGAATGGAATACACTGAGGAGTAAAGCAGACACTGTGTTGGTCCTCAAGGAATTTGTGTCTCAAGTAAGGAGAGACACAGCAATGAAAATTATAGTTGGTGGATGAAATATCCATGTTGTAAGATGGACTTGAGTCTGATACATGACTGCACCAACTGGGAAGAGAGTGGAAATATAATGTTGTTCTGATCCAAAATCCTTCAGAGTTTTTTAAATCTTCGTAGTAACTTCACTTGGAAAATAAACAAATAGCCAAAATATTTTTGAAAAATAAAGATAGTTTATATTAATGAAACATTAAGATTTGTAATACTTTAATATAAAAAGGATAGCTATGTTATAATGGCTGCAATAAGAGAAATTTTATTCAGCAATGCTAGAATACCTACAAATATATAAACAATAGGGTTAGATTTGTGATTTATATGCACAATGAAATTCCATATGGAATGAAAGTTTTATAAAAAATGACCACATTTTTAAACATCACGATGAAGAAAATGTAGGTAACTGTCTGAACAGAGTGAAGAAGGGCTTTCTAAACAAAAAGCAGAGGGGGAAATCTGTAAAGGAAAAAGATTTATGGAGGTAACATAAAAATATAAAATATACAGATGTCCAAAAATGCTGTATAAATTAAAAGGTGAATAGCCAACTGGCAAAGAATATTTGCAATACATATGGTTAAAGGTTAATATTTATAATACATATCAAATTCTGAGAAGTCAACATCTTGCCAAAATGAGCAAAGAATGTGAAGAGGCAATTAAAAAACAAAGACACGTGTCCAGTAGATATATGGGGAAAGTTTAAACTTGAATAAGCGAGGAAATGAAGTTCAAAAATCATCTTGGAACCATACTGGTAAAAAAATATTTATTTCAATGATCTATGTAGATGTGTTGGGAGTAAAGCAAAATAGAGCTGACAGAAGTATATATTGGAATAGCTTTTGTGGGGGAGGCAATTTCGCACTCAGAAGCTTTGGCCAAATACTGATCTCATTTCTTAGTTTGTCCTAATGTTCTTTTCTGCAGCATTATTCCCTGAGGAAAATTGGTTACACATCCAGTGGGTGATGATTAAATTAAGGTACCTCCAGCCCGTAGATATTATGTTAAGATGGACAGATTGCCATAGTGGGGGTCTTCTGTCTTCTGGGGTGGTTTGTTCTGGGTTCTGTTAGTTTTCAAAAGGTACTAATCTTAAGTTGCTCAGTTGCATCCAACTCTTCGCGACCCCATGGACTGCCACATGCCAGTCTTCCCTGTCCTTCACCATCTCCCAGAGTGTGGTCAAACTCATGTCCATTGAGTCAATGATGCCATCCACCCATCTTATCCTCTGCCGATCCCTTCTCCTCCTGCCCTCAATCTTTCCCAGCATCAGCATCTTTTCCAATGAGGCAGCTCTGCAAATCAGGTAGCCAAAGTATTGGAGCTTCAGTTTCAGCATCAGTCCATCCAGTAAATATTCAGGATTTCCTTTAGGACTGACTGGTTTGATTTCCTTGCCGTCCAAGGGACTCTCAGTTCTTCAGCGCTCAGCCTTCTTTATGGTCCAACTGCCACAGTCATACATGACTACTGGAAAAACCATAGCTTTGACTATGTGGACCTTTGTTGGCAAAGTGATATCTCTGCTTTTGAATATACTGTCTAGGTTTGTCATAGCTTTTCTTCCAAGGAGCAAACATCTTTTAATTTCATGGCTTCAGTCACCATCTGCAGTGATTTTTGGAGCCCAAGAAAATAAAGTCTGTCATTGTTTCCATTTTTACCCCTATCTGTCTATTTGCTCTGAAGTGATGGGATTGGATGCCATGATCTTCATTGTTTGAATGTTGACTTTTAAGCCAACTTTTTCAGTCTCATCAAGAGGCCCTTTAATTTCTCTTCACTTTCTGCCATTAGGATGTTGTCATCTGCATATCTGAGATTATTGATATTTCTCCTGGAATCTTGGTTCCAGCTTGTGCTTTAGCCAGCCTGACATTTTGTATGATGCACTGTTCATATAAGTTAAATAAGCAGGTTAACAATATACAGCCTTGATGTACGTACTCCTTTCCCAATTTTGAACCAGTCCATTGTTCATGTCCAGTTCTAACTCTTGCTTCTTGACCTGCACACAGGTTTCTCAGGAGGGAGGTAAGATGGTCTAGTATTCCCATCTCTTTAAGAATTTTCCACAGTTTATTGTAACCCACACAGTCAAAAACTTTAGTCAGTGAGGCAAAAGTAGATGTTTCTCTGGAATTCTCTTGCTTTTCTATGATCCAACGGATGTTGGCAATTTGTTTCCTCTGCCTTTTCTAAATCCAGCTTGTACATCTGGGAGTTCTCTGTTGACATACTGTTGAAGCCAAGTTTGACGGTATGAGAAAAAGCAAAGTCTTTTTCTTTGCGACCCCTATCCCTTTTTATTCGAACAAGGTTATATATGAAGGGGAAGAGATATACATGCAAAGGAAGCATCTCTCAGCTATAAAGCTGTTTAAAAAACAAAAAAGGTAACCACATATAGTGCAAAACAGAAATGAAGCATATTCTGTATCCAAATGAATTGTGGAAGAAGCTGCTGCTGCTGCTGCTGCTAAGTCGCTTCAGTCATGTCCGACTGTGTGACCCCATAGACGGCAGCCCACTAGGCTCCCTCTTCCTTGGGATTCTCCAGGCAAGAACAGTGGAGTGGGTTGCCCTTTCCTTCTCCAATGCGTGAAAGTGAAAAAGTCGCTAAGTTGTGTCCGACTCACTGAAGAAGCTAAGTAGCTGCAATAACTTCTGAAGTCTTACCTCACCTTTTAAATAACTTCCAAGAGGTGATTTAACACCTAAAGGTGCTTCCTTGTGTTGTTCCAAGGTCAAATGGACAGCAGCTGTGCCAGTCTTATTTTTAAGTGGGATTTAGTCATTAGCATGAAGTCCAATACCTGGATTTTTTGAGCTGAACTGTATTCATTTTGGTCTGTACTCTCCTTGGTGTGTGTGTCTGTTGTCTTCCATTCAGATGGAGAAAAGTGCCTCTGTGTTCTTGCACAGAATCCTTTCCTTTAGTAATAGTCCTTTTCTTCCCCAGTGCTCCCACAGTGCCTGAAGTTAGCCACAACTGGATAGCTTTCCATTTCACTTTTTCTAGGTCAGAAAGCTTGACTGTTAATAGATGGATCATGGGAGCAGGGAAGGGCAAGCCTTTCTTTGAGAGGGCTTGCTGCAATGGTGTCAATTACTGATGAGTTCTAGGACTTCCTGGTTGGAGCAGACATCTCTGAAATTTTCAGTGCCTTGAAACTTCACAGTTTCTGGAGAATTCCTTGGCCTTAGCTGCTGCTTTTCTTGGAGGCTGCCCAGTAACCCATGTGAAATGATATGGGACACAGGGCCACCAACTGGGTTTTCTGGATTAAAGGTGCTTCCACCTTCTGCTTGTCTGTGCATTTTTGCCCTTGTCAGCTAATTTCCAGACAGGAGCTTAATACGTTTGGTGCAGAAATGCAGGCCGCTCTTTACAGAGTGATGAAACAGCTTTGTTCTTCCTCCGTTAGTCTTTACAGTCAGAAAAATGGCTCCCTTCTGATGGGAAATGACCCTGTAGCATGCTGCAGTTGTTCTCTGCAGTATTAGTCTCTGAACTCCCTTGTGATTGTATGCGTTTGCGATGAGGTGTGTTTTTGTGTGTGCTGAAGGAGGACATTTGAGTGAACTTCCTGGAACTGACCTTCTGTGATTTGATAAGGTCATGGCCAAACACCCCTACAAGACAGAAAATGGTTCTCAAGAACACCCAGCGTATCTGGAGCCAAAGCTTTAGGGATGCTCATACCCAGGCTTCCCTGATAGCTCAGTTGGTAAGGTAAGGTTGCAAAGCAGGAGACCTCGGTTCAGTTCCCAGGTCGGGAAGATCTGTGGGAGAAGGGATAGCTACCCACACCAGTATTCTTGGGCCTCCCTTGTGACTCTGCTAATAAAGACTCTGCCTACTGTGCAGGAGACCTGGGTTTAATCCCTGGGCTGGGAAGATTCCCTGAAGCAGGGCATGGCAACCCACTCTAGTATTCTTATCTGGAGAATCCTTGTGGACAGAGGAGCCTGGCAGGCTACAGTCACCAGGACTTCAATGAAGCCTCAGTTCAGGATGAAAAATATCCCAGCATGGGAGCTAAATACCCATCTTTTACTTCAGGAGATTCCTGTTAATGTAACGAAATTGAAAGTGATTTGGCAGTATATGGAGCCCGACCCTCAAATTTCAAGTCTTATCCTTAAATATCAGGGCTCCTTAAGGCTCCTTTTGGGGAACGGATCATGCTGGGGCGCTTGCTTATGCTGTCACACAGACTCCGTTAGCAGAGAGCCATGACGTGACTTCTAGGCAAACTTTATAAAGTATGTTAAAGATGAAACTTAAGGACCCAAGTAAGAGGAATTACATATAAAGGTCAGTAAATCTCATTTTGAGCTGAGTCATATATTATAACTAACATTTTTGTAGTACTTACACCATGTTTATGACACTTACATAAACATTTCCCGTTTTCTTAGTATCCCTGGGGAGTGGGTAAGGTAGATACTAGCTTCCAAAGAACAGATAAGAAAAACAGGAGTGGGTGGGGATAGAGGTTGGGCTGTGAGATACTTTAATTACAGGCATGTCTACATACACACACACACAGACGCGGCAACATTCATGCCGTTGTGGTTTATCAGAAGTTTTCAGAAATGTGACTTCCTGTCTGAGAGGTGGGCAAATGGTATATTGTTCAGTTGTGCAAGAGAAGGATGTGTCTGCCATGGCGTAGAAATAAAGTCCACTGAAGAAAAGGAAAAAAAGATGAAATAGTCCTATGACTCATTATATCCTTGTTTAAAAGAAATAATTGCTGTAAAGAAAAAAGGAATTTAGTTTAGACCATTATGTGTGCATACTAAGTCGCTTCATTCATGTCCAACTCTTTGCAACCCTATGCATTATAGCCCACCAGGTTCCTCTGTCCATGGGATTCTCCAAGCAAGAATACTGGAGTGGGTTTCCGTGCCCTCATCCAGGGGGATCTTCCCAACCCAGGGATCAAACCTGCATCTCTTATGTCTCCTGAACTGGCAGGTGGGTTCTTTACCAGGCACCATTAATTACTTCTTTCCGTGAAAACCACATCTGCTAATGATCTTATCCTTCCAAAAAAAAAAAAAAATCTGTGCATCTTATTAAAAATCTTAAGAATTTTACACTGGAGTTGAGGTGTGTGAGGTAGATCCATCTAATTCTACTAAGGTAGCTATGGCCATAATATCATATACTTTCCATCCCCAGGAGAAAGTACTTTATTTAACCAAAGGGAAATTGGGCAGTGCATAAATGCTGGTGCAGAATAGAAACATATCATTTATGCCTATCTCCCAATCATTGTGCTTTGCTGACCATTTCTGAATTGCCTCTTGCTGCCTGAATAGCTACTATTAAAGAAGTGAGGCATTTTGTTTTCTAGACAGCCCTCTGATTGTTCCCTACATTCACACAGGAGTGCCTGGCTGCAAAGCTTTCTATTTTTCTCCCACTTCATCCCCTAGCAGTTCAAAAGGTGACCTATCACAGGGTGGAGGGCAAGTCTTAGCATTTTAAGAAACCCGCCCTTGTGTCTCCCTGGAGCCTGAATATGACCTGCACAGAGTTTCTGAACTTCGCCGTTAACCCCTTGGCTCTGTACCTGAGCACACTGAGCAGGTCTGAATGAGAGAGTTCTCTTTTGAAAATAACCTCAAGCTGTTTCTCAGTTCACAGCTCATCTCTACCCAGTTATCTCAGCGTGCATGCTCCTCCTTGGGAGACTAGCTGCGAGGCTGTGGGGATGGCATTGTAGGCGATGATGTAAGAGAAGACTCTTTAACGTTTAGGTGCAGGAATGTCCTGCAAAAAGAAGTCTTTCAAATGTCCTTTAAAAAAAAAATTGAGGTATGATGGACATATGGTGGTAGATTAGTTTCAAGTGTACAATGTGATGATTCGATATTTGTATATATTAATAAATGATCACTGCAACGAGTATAGTTAGTATCCATCACCACAGAATTTGTTTCTTGTGATGATGACTTTTAAGACCTCTTTCTCTTAGCATCATTCAAATATGCAATACAGTGTTATTAACTGTAGGCACCATGCTATACATTACCTCCCCAGGATGTATTTATTTTATAAGTGGAAGTTGTACTTTTTGACCTCCTTCACCCATTTTACCCACCACCCCACCCCCAACCTCTGGCAACCACCAGTCTGTTCTCTATCTATGAGCTTGCTTTTTTCCCCCCAAGGCGTCCATTTTTTTAAAAAACCTATCCTGCTAATTCCTATATGTAATTATTTTCCCCTTATTTTCCTTTCTCCTTCTGGGTTTCTTCCTTTACACTGAGTGGCCACCTCGATGTATACGGCATATCCATTCTAGGTACCTTTCGCCCCTGCCCTTTAGATTGAATCCCTTCCCTCTTTATCCTCTCCGTTTTCCTTCTTACTCACAAAACAGCAAGAGCGCTGCAAATGGTGTCTCCTCTTCCCCTTTCCCAAGGCAGAGGAATGCGGGCCATGGCAACTGCCAAATGTCTGTACAGGATGCTCTAGGGCAGCAGACTGGAAAGGGAGAGGGCACAAGGAGCTCGTCTTAAAGCTCTGTTTTCTTAGCCAGGGTCTCTTCTGTTGGATGCCTGCAGAGGAGCTGTGGATATTATGGAAGCTGAAGCTGCCCAAGCTGTGGCTACTGGTCTAGCCCAAATTCTGGAGATCTTTGCTGTGCTGACTTGAAGGGGCAAAAGGCAGTGCATGGTATTAGCCTTTGCGAAATCTTCTTTCCTACCCTGCTCATCCCTCCCACCTCCAATCTGTGTGCCCTCTTCTCCCCTACCACCACTCACCAGGAAAGCTTAATTTAAAAAAAAAAAAAAAAGTAGACACATCAGGAAAGCTGTGACCTGCGCCCACTATTCAAACTTGGAGACTCAGAATTCCATAAACTGCAAGAGTTTTGTGCATATGATGCATTGTGGAATTCGAACTCAACCATAGGCGAGGTCTGCTTTCTATTATCTTTCATATCATTCCATATACTCCATTAATGTATTTCTTTGGAAATCATTAAACTTATGGAGAATAACTAATTTCTTTCAGTTTAAGTATATGAATAAGTGCATTTTTGTCCATAAAATGCAGTGGGAGAAAGAAATGCAATTACTTTTTTTTTTCAGAAGGTTTTAAAAAACAGATTATGTAAAGCGCTGATCTCTAGATGGATATGAAGCTAGTCTTAACATCTGGAATTTATTAGGGAAAAACCGGGTATGTTTTCAGCCAAATTCTGACACTCCTCATTTGAGTTATCAGTTCCTTAAGGCTGTCGGGTCGCCACGTTGATGCGAGAGTGTACAACGCAGGAGCTCTGGGTAGGCTTACCGTGGCGTGTGCATGGTCTAATACTGCACTCGGTATACAGGGTGATGAAGAAAGCTCAGCTTAACCTTGCTTTATAAGGATGCTCTCAGGCTCTGTGCTTCCCCAGGAAATGATTTGATAGATTCCCACCCTTCCTTGGTGAACATAAATCTATTGTCCAAAAGAATCTAATGTCTGGAATGAGATGTGGTACTTTTTAAAAAATATTTAATTTATTGATTTGTCTGCACCAGGTCTTACTTGCAGCGTATGGGATCTTCAGTCTTCTGTGCAGCATGCAGGAGGGAGGGATCTTTAATCGCAGCTCATGAACTCTTAGTTGTGGCATGTGAGATCTAGTTCCCTGACCAGGGATTGAACCTGGGCCCACTGCATTTGGGAGCCTGGAGTCTTCACCACTGGACCACTGGGGAAGTCCCTAAATTTTTAATTTTTAATATCTTGAGACAGTAGGCAAGTTTTGAATAATCTTCCTTTCTTTTAAGAGGGCAAATGAAAGGGCAGTTTGGTAGCTATGGATTAGGTTTCTCTGCCCCAGCAAAGAAAGGGAGTCAAGATCCGCAAGTGTAAGGTGGTGGCTATCTTTCCCTTTTCAGCTCTGGCCTGGTGTCTGAGGGGAGGTGGAGCTGTCCTTTGTGGATCAGTCGCTTTAAATAAGCATTCAGTTCCACTGCAGTCCTTTCCTGGCAGTCCTGGCCCTGCAGGTGGGTGAATGCCACAGCTCTCAGGGCCATGTGCAGTGTGGCAGGAAGGGCCCCCTCCTGCACCTCCGTAAATGTCACTCTGTTGGCTTGAGCATGATTGCCAGGACTTCAAAAAGCTGGGGAACCAAATCAAAAAGCCCTACTCTGAGGAATCCTTGCCTCCCTTGCAGCGACTTCTCCCTTGCAGCGTCCTCCATAACCACTCTGTGTGTTGACTCAACTTTTTCACCGGACACATCTATTGGTATAAAATGAGGGGATCATCAGATTGGAATGAATTTCAAGAGGCTGTAGACTAAACTCCCAAGCAGGATTGTACCCACATTATCCCAAAGAGAGGAGGCTGGCCCCTGACTTGAAAGGGTCTCCAGGAGAGAAATTCCACAGCCATCACTGCAGCTTTGAAGACACCAAGTCCACTGTCAGGAGAGGTGTTGCGAGCAAGCCTGAGCCCTGCAGCTGAAATGTAAACCCTGGCTATAGTGACTGCCCCCAGAGTAACAGCCTGTCCTTTGCTGGGCTGCTGCTAATCTGCCTTCATCCATCTTGCCTTAGAGCTAAGTGATCCTGCTTCACGTTTGTGATATTTTTCTGGGAGCTCAAAGCTAAGCTCAGTTTTTGTTTTTTGGAAATGATGGCCTAGATTAAGACCAATAGGAAGACTGTCTCATGGAGTCTTTGGGTTTTGTCATTCTATCTGTTCATCTCAGATGGTGTTTGTGCTTAAAGTATATTAACACACACACTCGCATTCAGAATTTTGACAAGAGTCACTCGGGCCTCTGAGGAGATGGCCTCTATGTATCAGGCAAAAGCTTGCTCACCGTTGTTTCCAGCCGTGTGCCTGGTAATTGATAGTGTAAACTGCTTCAGGTGAAGCTTAGCTTTAACAATTTGAGTCAATGTGGATTTTGTGCTGTGGAAACTACAGTGTTTCTAGTCACTGCCAGATTTAAGCTTTGCTTTGGTGTTTTTATGAAGGTTAGAAATGTTTCATTCTTAAGCAGCCTTTAAGAATATTTAATACTTTCTCTGCACACTGTCTTACCACTTGCAGGAAACAAAATTAGGCTGCTTTAGGGAATTTTGGGTTTGCATTCTAGTACTATGTGTATATGGGTTTCCCAGGTGGTGCTAGTGGTAAAGAACCCACCTGTCAGTGCAGGAGACCTGAGACTTGGGTTTGATCCCTGGGTCAGGAAGATTCCTTAGAGGATGGCATGGCAACCCACTCCAGTATTCTTGCCTGGAGAATCCCATTGGCAGAGGTGCTATGGTCCATAGCGTGGCAAAGAGTCAGACATGACTGAAGCGAATAGGGGAGGTAAAGAGAGAGTGTTGGGGAGAGGGTGGACAGTGCAAGAAACTAAGAATTAGGTGTCACCTCTTTTTCTTTGGTGTGCTGGAGCTACTGGTTAAGGTTGGATTTCATGAGCTTGGGAAAATGCTGTGATTCCTCCCTTACAAGCAGAGGAGGAGTTCAGTTTGCAAATGAAAGATGGGAAGAAAACAGTGCCACATCAAACATGTGTGCTGAAAGAACACCTTCCTTCTAAGAGCTGTGTGCTGTTGGTCACCTCGAGACTCCCCACCCCTCTGAGCGCCCAGCTTGTCCCTCCCTGCCTGCGTCCACACCATGCTGGGTGTGCTGGAGACTCAAAGATGGTGCCTCCCCACTTGCAGCTCCTTCCACTCAGAGCAAAAGTCAGAAGCAACTGATGAGATCTGCATCCAAAGGAATGTGTTTCATCAGCCATCCGCTGTGGGCTCCTCTTCATCCTTCCTGCTGCTTCTCTCGAGGGTGGTTCAGCAGGCCCACGACAGCAGGGGTGGGTCGAGGTGAGCACCCACGTGTTACGGGAGGCCCCACAGTGTCCTCAGCTTCACCGCTGCTGCCAATGAGTTCTGTCACGCCCCCCGCTGTACTTAATCATTTCAGTTTGCCTGATGGAGGGGGCCGGGGAGGGGAATAAATCAATTTGTACCAAAGAAAATTGTGAAGGCGTATGTGATAAAACGTGTTCTTTGTAGGTAGGGGGAAGAAAGGGAGGCTTTGTTTATTGAAATAGTGCTGAGCTGTGAGGCACCTTTTGAATTTGCATTGTGAAGGCGGGGTGCCTCTAAGGGACTTAGAGCCCCTTACAGAAAAGGCGCCGGAATACCTGTCAGGCTGGACTCAGAAACCACAGCGCTTTGTTCTTGTCCTGGGCGCACTTGCTGGCATTTCATCTTTCATCTGCAGCTCTGACATCCTCCTGATTTGACAAGGGCTTGTGAAACACTCCACAGGTGCTGGCTGGGCAGGCGCTGATAGAGGGTGGGGGGGTACACACTTGGGTGGGTTAATGGCTTACTTGTAGGAGCAGGGTCTCTCCGGGTGTATGTGGCCCCAGAGTTCTCCCTGCCCTTCTCCTGCACTTCCCTGTTTGACCCCCGTGCTGGGCACTGATGGAGCTCCTGCAGGGATCTCACCGCCGCTCCCCTCTGCTGCCAGTGGTGTTTCCAGTTTGTGCTGCACGGCTGTAAACCATCTGGTGCTGGGCGCCATCCAAGTCCTCCTCAGTCTTGGCGCCTCAGACTCAGATCATGTGATCGAAAACATTTGACCCTGGATACCCGTGGTGAACGTGGGGCAGTAAAGATGACTAGGATAGGTCAGCTGTGTGCTGGAGGCTCAAAGACGATGCCGCCCCACTTGTGGTTCCTTCCACTTACTGAATTATTTGGAGCATTTGAAGTATAGAGGAGAGTACTATGTTCAATGGAGAAGGCAATGGCACCCACTCCAGTACTCCTGCCTGGAAAATCCCATGGACAGAGGAGCCTGGTAGGCTGCAGTCCATGGGGTCACGGAGGGTCGGACACAACTGAGCGACTTCACTTTCACTTTTCACTTTCGTGCATTGGAGAAGGCAATGGCAACCCACTCCAGTGTTCTTGCCTGGAGAATCCCAGGGACGGGGGAGCCTGGTGGGCTGCCGTCATGGGGTTGCACAGAGTCGGACACGACTGAAGTGACTTAGCAGCAGCAGCAGCACTATGTTCAACATTGTGTTTATAAGCTATTTCTATTTACACACAGAAAAATACCTGACATATCTGTATGTGGTAGGGGTAAAAGTAATGTATCCTTATATCCTTATTTTCTAATTTTCTAAATTTATCCATTCAACAAATCTGTGTGAAGTTCTCCGTGGGCCAGGCACAGCTCATCTTCTCCATTGGCTATGGCCCAAGTTCCGTGACATGCCTGCCTTCTTGGAACTCACAGCCTCATGGGGGAATGAATGAATAAAACACTCCTATGATATATTGTCAGGTAGTAGTAAATATTATAAAAAATAAAGAGGAGTGAAAGGCTAGAGGAGCAGTAGAGGAGAAGGGAAACCGGCTCTGGGTGGTTGGTGGGGATAAGTGGAAAATAAGTGAAATGAATTGACTCAGCATCCATATGGGAAATTAAGATTACTGTGCTAATCATGCGTTTCTCTATTTTGTTAAGAATTCAGTGTATCAAGCATATCATACAATTTATACAACTGCTATTTTTCCATTTTTGTTCCCATCATGAACAGATCTTTGTGCGTATCCTTGCTTACAGTAGCAGCAGCACTATGTTCAACATTGTGTTTATAAGCTATTTCTATTTACACCAGAAAAATACCTGACATATCTGTATGTGGTAGGGGTAAAAGTAATGTATCCTTATATCCTTATTTTCTAATTTTCTAAATTTATCCATTCAACAAATCTGTGTGAAGTTCTCCGTGGGCCAGGCACAGCTCATCTTCTCCATTGGCTATGGCCCAAGTTCCGTGACATGCCTGCCTTCTTGGAACTCACAGCCTCATGGGGGAATGAATGAATAAAACACTCCTATGATATGTTGTCAGGTAGTAGTAAATATTATAAAAAATAAAGAGGAGTGAAAGGCTAGAGGAGCAGTAAAGGAGAAGGGAAACCGGCTCTGGGTGGTTGGTGGGGATAAGTGGAAAATAAGTGAAATGAATTGACTCAGCATCCATATGGGAAATTAAGATTACTGTGCTAATCATGCGTTTCTCTATTTTGTTAAGAATTCAGTGTATCAAGCATATCATACAATTTATACAACTGCTATTTTTCCATTTTTGTTCCCATCATGAACAGATCTTTGTGCGTATCCTTGCTTACAGTAAGCTCCTCTGTCTTCAGATACGTTTTTGTGGAGGTTCCTTTGGGGTCACTGTCTATGTCCCATCTGGGTCTTGAGCCTCTCTTACCTTGTGCTATGAGGAGCCAGGAGGTCGGGGGCAGAGACCGGGCGTGAGGCACCTCCACTTTCTAGACTTTTGAGGGTAAGTGTGTTTGCCCACTTTCCTGCAGGCCCCTCCAGGATGCAGGGAGCAGCTGATCCAGTTGCACATTTTGGAAGGCAGGCAAATTGTGGGTTGCTCTGACTACTGTGACCTGGATCTCAAGGTGCTGATGAGCCATTCTGACTGCTGACTCAGTGTTTGTGTAAACAGATAGGAGAGCAGCTCATCAGTGCTTTCAAGGCCCAAAGTTGCCCTGATACTTTTTAGCAAGCACAAAGCCTGCCATGATCACGATGATAATCCAAAGGACAATAGTTACTGTGGCTAACCTTCTGTCAGGCACCATTGTGTTAGGTGAGTTGCCTGTAGTAACGTTCGTCGAATCTACAACTCCTGTGTGGTTGGATATCATTGCCATTTTACGAAAATATATGTATGTGTATATAAGTGTGTGTCTACACACACACACACACACACACACACACGCACGCACGCACGCACACACCTCTAAATCTTCAGTTGTTTTCCCAAAGGAAAAACGTTGTCCTCTATCCAGTTATAAAAGGGTACTTCCAAAGCATTCAACTATTGCTGTAAAAATACCTTGGTTTTTCCTGATACGGTGAGTTTATCAAATGTTTCACCATTTAAAGGTACTTGGTTTCTTTAGAATGGGGAATTCAATACCTACTAAATTGGATCAATATAAAAATTTATGAACAATGCAGACCTTGTCAGGGAAGTCCTTTACTCATGTTCATGTAATTCTCTGTGGGAGCTTCTGCCACAGGGATCACATCAGTATTAGAACATACTGAAATATTCATGTCCTCTGATTAGCAGGATTTAATTGTTACATCTCAATCTCCTTCACAACGTGTCATTAGAATGCAGCCCACCTTGAAATTTAAGTGGGTGCTGTCAGTCTGTTGCAGTGTCTTTATTTTGTTTGTACTTCTTTCCAAATTTGTATTACATGTAATTTTGGTTTCCCTTGAAAATAACACCACAAAAAAGTAAGAATTTATTAGTGAAAAATGCTGTAACTTATTTTTACTAGCAACTACTGTATAATAAATTTTAAAGTATATACATATATATGTAAATTTTTCTGTTTAGATTTTTTAAGATCTTTCAATTAAAGTAATTTTACTCCCACATACTATTTAGTTAGCATAACTAAGAGCTTTTTTTCTCCTAAATTACAATATTTCCCTCTTTAATTTTCCTGATAGTATGGAAATGGCTGGAGATTATTGTCTGATTCTTTCCTGGGTCTGATATCAGCCGAATGGTCTTTTGTTTCTCAAAATGTTGGACATTTTAAAGAAACTTTTCATACCTTTCCATCATTCTAATTTTGCAGATCTGCTTTCTCCTCTCTGATAAAAAGACCTTTCTGAGACTCTATCTTCTCAGCAGTTTCGTGCAAGGATCTGAAAGGATTTCAGGAGTGCTAGGATATTCTGTCACAGAGCACGAGGCATGGTGATTGTGAATGGAGTCTGGGGTTAGACAGACCTGGTTTTCATACTAGCTCTGCCACTTACTCGCTTAACAAGTTACTGAACTTCTAAACCTCAATTCCTAACTCTTTAAATTGGGGTTAACAGCAGTATATATTCCAAAGGCTAGATGAAGAATAACTGAGAAAGTGCGTGTCACATGGTTTAAACAGAGCAATAGCAATAGAACACATCCCCATAATAGCTAATGTTATTTCCAATAAAAATTGGGATTCTTTTTATCGAGCACCCACATAGTATTGAAGTATAGTTGATACATAATGTTATATAAGGTATACAGTGCAGTGATTCACAGTTTGTAAAGGTTGTTCTCCATTCATAGTTATTATAAAATATTGGCTTTATTCCCTGTATTATACAATATATCCTTATAGATTATGTTATACCTAATAGTTTGTACCTCTTAATCCTCTACTGCTATATTGCCCTTACCCCTTTGACTCTCCTCAGTGGTAATCACAGAGGTTCTGCATATTTGTGAGTCTATGAGTCAGCTTCTTTTTGTTCTGTTCACTAGTTTATTTTTTAGATTCTGTATATGTCGTATATATTTGTCTTTCTCTGTCTAACTTACTTGATTTAGCATAATCCCCTCCAAGTCCATCCATATTGTTGGCAAGTGGCAAAACTTTGTTCTTTGTCATGACTAAGTAGTTTTCCATTGCGTGTGTGTGTGTGTGTGTGTGTGTGTGTGTGTGTGTGTGTGTGTGTGTGTACCACATTGAGCTATATTGCCCTTACCCCTTTGACTCTCCTCAGTGGTAATCACAGAGGTTCTGCATATTTGTGAGTCTATGAGTCAGCTTCTTTTTGTTCTGTTCACTAGTTTATTTTTTAGATTCTGTATATGTCGTATATATTTGTCTTTCTCTGTCTAACTTACTTGATTTAGCATAATCCCCTCCAAGTCCATCCATATTGTTGGCAAGTGGCAAAACTTTGTTCTTTGTCATGACTAAGTAGTTTTCCATTGCGTGTGTGTGTGTGTGTGTGTGTGTGTGTGTGTGTGTGTGTATAAGAAATAAAGAAGATGATATATATATATATATATCATCTTCTTTATCCATTCATCTGTTGATGGACAGTTAGATTGCTTCCATATCTTGGCAGTTGTAAATAATACTGCTATAAACATTGAATTACATATATCTTTTTGAACTAGTTTTTTCTTTTTTTTCCCAGATGTATGCCCAGGAATGGAAGTGCTGTGTCCTTTGGTAGTTCTATTTTTAGGCTTTTTGAGAAACTTTTATATTATTTTCCACAATGGCTGCACTAATTTACATTACCACCCACCTGTACGAGGGTTCCCTTTTCTCCATGTCCTTGCCAACATTAGTGTTCTTTTTGATGATGGCCTTTCTGAAAGGTGTGAGATGATATCTCACTGGGGTTTGGATTTGCATTTCCCTGATGCTTAGTGATGTTGGATATCTTTTCATATGCCTGTTGGCCATCTGCGTTGTTCTTTGGAAAAATGTATGTTCAATTCTTCTGCCCATTTTTTAATTGGGTTGTTTGTTTTTTTTTGATGTTGAGTTGTATGAGCCATTTATATATGTTGAATATTAACCCTTTATTGAGCATATAATTTGCAAATCTTTTCCTCTGTCTTTTTGTTTTGTCAATGGTTTCCTTTACTGTGAAAAAGTTTTTAAGTTTAATTCGGTCCCACTTGTTTATTTTTGCTTTTATTTCCTTTGTTTTAGGAGAGGGATAAAACAAATATATTGCTAAAATGTATGTCAAAGAGTGTTCTGCTTATGTTTTACTCTAGGAGTTTAATGGTTTCCAGTCATACATTTAGGTCTTTAATCCATTTTGAGTTTGTTGTTGAATATAGTGTTAAAGAAATTTCTAGCTTCATCCGTTTACATGTAGCTGCTCAGTTTTCCTAGCACTGCTTGTTGAAGGGACTGTCTTTTCTCCATTGTATAGTCTTGTCTCCTTGTCATAGATTAATTGATCATAAGTGTGTGCATTTCTTTCTGGGCTCTCTCTTCTGCTCCATTGGTCTGTGTGTCTCTTTTTGTGCCCGTACTACACTGTTTTGATGACTGTAGCACTGTAGTGTAGCCTGACGTTAAGGAGCATGATTCCTTTAGTTCTCTTCATCTTTCTCAAGATTGTTTTGGCTATTTAGGGTCCTCTGTGTTTCCATACAAATTTTAAAAATGTTTTCTCTAGTTGGTATGCAAGGATTTTTAAATATCTGCAAATCAATCAATGGGATGCATCACAATAATAAATTGAAGAATAAAAACCATATGATGGTTTCAATAGATGCAGATAAAGTCTTGGACAAAATTCAGTGTCATTTATGATAAAAACTCTCCAGAAAGTGGGATTAGAGAGAGTGTAATTCAACATAATGAAGGCCATATATGACAAACCCACAGCTAACATTCTACTCAGTGGTGATAAACTGAAAGTATTTTCTGTAAGATCAGGTACAAGTCAAGAATACCCACCCTTGACTTTTATTCAACATAGTTTTGGACATCCTAACAATAGCAATCAGAGAAGAAGAAAGAAATCCAAACTGGAAGGGAAGAAGTAAAACTGTCACTGTAGATAACATGATACTGTACATTCTGGAGAAGGAAATGGCAATCCACTCCAGTACTATTGCCTGGAAAATCCCATGGACAGAAGAGCCTGGTAGGCTACAGTCCATGGGGTTGCAAAGAGTCGGACACGACTGCTAAAAATGCCACTTTAGCAGTGGAAAACCACTTCAGCTTATCAATGAATTCAGTGACATTGCAGGATACAAAATTAATATATAAAAATCTATTTTTCTATGTACTAACAACAAAGTATAAGAAAGAGAAATTAAAGAAATAATCCCATTTACCATCACATCAAAAAAAATAAAATAAAATACCTGGGAATAAACATACCTAAGGAGGTAAGGCAATGGCAACCCACTCCAGTACTCTTGCCTGGAAAATCCCATGGACAGAGGAGCCTGGTAGGCTGCAGTCCGCGGGGTCGCACAGAGTCAGACACGACTAAAGTGACTTAGCAGCAGCTTAGCAAGGAGATAAAAGACCTGTATTCAGAAAACTGTAAGACACTGATGAAAGAAAATTGAAGACTAAGCAGATGGAGAAATACATTGTGTTCATGGATTGGAAGAATTAATACTGGTAAAATGAGAATACTACCCAAGGCAATCTGCAAATTCAATGTGACTTATTTTTAGAGGAGCATATTTTTGCAGATGGAGTGGGATTGAGGGTTATCTTCAAAGTTGAGAGGATCAGTCTTGGATACCTCCTCTCCTTGACAGCCTTCTCCCACAGCTGTTGATTTGAAGCAAGGGAAGAATCGCCTTAGGAGGATCCCAGGAATGATGATGCGGCTGTATTCACAGTTAGTACTTGGTTCCTGCTTTGTGATTTGGCATCGTCACCTACATCAGGTACTCTTGAAGGTGATCAGTTTTTCTGTCAGATGGTATTTTAGTGCTACCATGTTGAAGGGGACAGAGTGCTATTTTCGATAACTGAATTTCAGTGTAGATTTATAAAGTAACTCAGGAATCACAGACCAATGAAATCGGTGAAATGAAAAACAGAAAGCTGGTGCTCTCTGAGTTGGTCTAGGATAGCAAAAAAAGTGATGAGCACACAGCAGGGCAATCTTGTAGATGGTTTTAATGAGTTTTAAGCTTCAAGGCTAGGAGCATTCTTTCTTGAAATATTATGCAGCAGGTGCCGCTAGCTGGAATTCTGGCAGTAAATAGGAATCCTCCAGTCCTGAAGCCACTGAACAGGCCTGATTGTGTCCATCTGCAGGGAATGCTCTCCTTTTGTGAGGGATTTTGTTCTTTCTGTATCCGAAGTAGAATGTGCAAGGTGTGGGGAGTCTCGCAGAGGAGGCTGAATGAGGCTGCTTTCTCGTGTACAGATGTCTCCTGCTATTTTCAAGGACAAGGCTGGGATGTAGATGTAGACTTTACCCAAGAGCTCCTGGGTTGCCATATGAGAGAGCAGGAAGCCTCTGGAGAGGGAATGAGGAAATCTCAACTTGGTGAAACTTGTTTCTCTGACTCTGTTTAATGTCTTTACAATGAAGGAATTGAACTAGACATTCTTGAATTCCCTTGCCAGCCGTAAGGTTGTGTGTGATTCTGAGCGCTCTTTCAACTTCTGGGGAAAAGATTGTTACTGATTGGTTCTGTATATAATGAAGCTTCCTTGGGCAGTTGCTTCAGCAAATCCATTCTGGGACCATTGGGCAAATAAAGTGTGCAAAGCCCCAAGCACAGAACTCAGGGCAGGCCCCTCTGATACAGACCAAAGGATGAAAAAGCACCTGAAGTTAGAGACCCCAAATTCACACTGAGTTGAGCTGACTGCAGCCCCAAGCTTCATCACTGTTGCTAGAGGGCTTGCCCTACCACCTCTGCCTGCCCTGATTCTCCGCATGACCTCACCCTGCCAATGTGCACACCTGCCCTCCCACCCACACACGCACACACGCGTGTATCCTGCAAACCAGGAGAGCAGTGGCATGTTGAGTTGGAAGTGCCAGCAAGGCACACAGCAGAGACAGAGCAGGGAGTGTCTCTGTTATTGTCTCTTCTACTTTACTCAGTTTCTTGCCCTTGGGCTGATTTCCTATGTCTGCTGTGTGCCTTGATTCCTCATTTGTCAGAAGGAGGTAATAATACATAAATGCGGTGAGGGTTAAATGAGATACCACATGAATTGTGCTTAGCCCAAGTGCCTGGTATCCGATAAACATTCAGCAAATGATAATTATTAATGTTATGACTTACTACTATCGCATTGCCTGGGATTCTTAAAATATTCTCAGAGCTTGGCCTTGGGGTTGTAACAGTGCCTTTTCTTTTTTTTGCAGGACCCTGCAGCTGATTAAATTAGTTAAAATGCAGAAATCACTTAGTGACTTAGTGTAGAACCTGTCGAAAATATGTGTTCAGGGATACTCTTTCTGCCCCCTTCTGATGCCAATGTCAGAAGCTTTCTCTATCTCCTTTATAATTTAATAAAACTTTATTACACAAAAGCTCTGAGCGATCAAGTCTCATCTCTGGCCCTGGATTGAATTCTTCTCCTCCAGAGGCCAAGAATCCTGGCATCTTTGCATGGTTCAGCAACAACCTTTCATCTTGGGGGCTTGTCCGGGATTCTTGAGGACAATGTACGGATGCTTGGAGCTCTAGTTCTTTGTTCTCCTAGCGAACATGTTTTCTGCTGTATTTTACTAACTCTACGGTGTGCTTGCGTGAATGAATGAAATGCCCTGCTTGAAGCAAGTGAGGAGCCCTGTTCTGCGGTTGCCTCATACGGCTTATGGCAGAAACCTGTCAGAGGTTTATACCAACCTGCCAATGGCAAAAGGCACCCAGTGTCTCCTTTGGCCTGAGCAGAAATGGGCAAAGCATGTGGACCGAACCCTCCTTTCTTGGTCAAACTTTTCAGTCTCTTTGACCATTTCATAACTCCCTGGAAATTAGAAGTACTAACCTAATCTATTGGATCATAGACTTTCAAGAGACTTGTGTGATCTATGCTGTTACTGTGTCCTGTGACTTAGGTCCCAAACTTGGATCGGTAGTCAAGAAGCACCTAGGCTTGCTAGGAATCGAAAGTTCAGAAGTTAGATGGAGCTTTAGCCTCAAAAGCATCTCTGAGGTTAAAGGTTACTCAGATTGGAAGTACAATGGGTTTTTGTTTTGTTGTTTTTCCCCCTCTTTGGTAACGCTGGCTCTTAGTGGACCAGAGGAAGCTCTTATACTGGTGTGGTGACGTTTGGAAGAAACATCTCAGTTTTATATTCGTATTGGTCTTACTGTGGTCAGGAATATACTTAGGGTCATGCACAGGCACTCAGGTAACAAATGTTTCCCCCAGGCATGAGCTGGGAGGCATTCCAGGAGGTTACTCTGATTGCACCCCAGGTGGCATCAGAGGCAAGCAAGGTTTTAATGGTGAGGAGCTGGACATCAGTCCGGGATACCATCAGGTCTACCCCTGGTGCACCTCTACCCCATTTCACTGGTAGCACCAGGAGGGACAAGTAGGTCACCTGCATCGGTAAGGGACAGACTAAGTCTGACCAGGGAAGGAAAGCTTTGGAGTAAAGTCTCTCTATACCCCCATCTAGAGCAGGGAGGGATGCCTCCAATAGAAAGATGGCGCTTGTCGCTTTTTTTTCTCTCTTACAGATGGGAGCTAACAATTCCAGCCTCACTCCTTTGAACCGTATCCTGAAAAACTGGGATAGATTTGATCCCAAGGATTTAAAGAAGACACACCTGGTCTTCCTATGTGATACTGCGTGGCCACCGTATCCATTGGAGGATGGCGAATGGTGGCCAGTTGAGGGTCTCTTAACTATAATATCGTTTTACAATTAGACAGGTTCTGTAGAAAACAAGGGGAATGGCTAGAAGCAGAAGTGACTTAGCAGCAGCAGCATGTGTTGCCCTTTTACTCTCTGAAAAATATGCCAGACTTATGTCCTAAGGGTATAGATTTGTGTGTGACACCTTCAGCTCCCTCCTGTCCTCCTACTTTGCCAGATGGATGAGAAGGAGGACAGGAGACAAAGCAGGTTTCTCCAGTCTGTCCCTGGGATCTTATGGGCACAGCAGCCAGACAGACTAAGGAACAGCCACACAAGCTGTTGCCTCTTCATGAAGCACCCACAGGGAGAAATAATCAGGCTATGAGAGTTAATAAGCCTTCCTCTTATCAAGAAATACAAAGAATCAAGGAGGATCTCGGAGACTATTTAGAGGACCCAGAAATATATATTAGCGCTTTTAAAGATTTTACTGTGCTTTATGACCTTACTTGGAAGGATGTGATGTATCAGTCCAGTC
>SJYC01072612.1:0-26603 GCA_006408675.1 Madoqua kirkii
GCAATTTGATCTCTGGTTCCTCTGCCTTTTCTAAAACCAGCTTGACCATCAGGGAGTTCATGAATTGCTGAAGCCTGGCTTGGAGAATTTTGAACATTACTTTACTAGCGTGTGAGATGAGTGTAATTGTGCGGTAGTTTGAGCATTCTTTGGCATTGCCTTCCTTTGGGATTGGGATGAAAACTGACCTTTTCCAGTCCTGTGGCCACTGCTGAGTTTTTCAAATTTGCTGGCATTATGAGTGCAGCACTTTCACAGCATCATCTTTTAGGATTTGAAACAACTCCACTGGAATTCCATCACCTCCACTAGCTTTTTTTGTAGCGCTGCTTTCTAAGGCCCACTTGACTTCACATTCCAAGATGTCTGGCTCTAGATGAGTGATCACATCATTATGATTATCTGGGTCATGAAGATCTTTTTTGTACAGTTCTTCTGTGTATTCTTGCCATCTCTTCTTAATATCTTCTGCTTCTGTTAGGTCCATACCATTTCTGTCCTTTATCAAGCCCATGTTTGCATGAAGTGTTCCCTTGGTATCTCTAATTTTCTTGAAGAGATCTCTAGTCTTCCCCATTCTGTTGTTTTCCTCTATTTCTTTGCATTGATCACTGAAGAAGGCTTTCTTATCTCTTCTTGCTGTTCTTTGGAACTCTGCGTTCAGATGCTTATATCTTTCTTTTTCTCCTTGGCTTTTCACTTCTCTTCTTTTCACAGCTATTTGTAAGACTTCCCCAGACAGCCGTTTTGCTTTTTTGCATTTTTTTTCCATGGGGATGGTCTTGATTCCTGTCTCCTGTACAATGTCACAAACCTCTGTCCATAGTTCATCAGGCACTCTATCTATCAGATCTAGGCCCTTAAATCTATTTCTCACTTCCACTGTATAATCATGAGGGATTTGATTTAGGTCATACCTGAATGGTCTAGCGGTTTTCCCTGCTTTCTTCAGTTTAAGTCTGAATTTGGTAATAAGGAGTTCATGGTCTGAGCCACAGTCAGCTCCTGATCTTGTTTCTGTTGACTGTATAGAGCTTCTCCATCTTTTGCTGCATAGAATATAATCAGCCTGATTTCGGTGTTGACCATTTGGTGATGTCCCTGTGTAGAGTCTTCTCTTGTGTTGTTAGAAGAGGGTGTTTGCTATGAACAGTGCATTTTCTTGGCAAAACTTTATTAGTCTTTGCCCTGCTTCATTCTGCATTTCAAGGCCAAATTTGCCTGTTACTCCAGGTGTTTCTTGACTTCCTGCTTTTGCATTCCAGTCCCCTGTAATGAAAAGGACATCTTTTTTGGGTGTTAGTTCTAAAAGGTCTTGTAGATCTTCATAAAACCTTCTTAAAAGAAAACTAAGCACCAAAGAATTGATACTTTTGATGTGGGATGTTAGAGAAGACTCTTGAGTCCCTTGTACTGCAAGGAGATGACATCAGTCAATCCTAAAGGAAATCAACCCTGAATATTCATTGGAAGGACTGATGCTGAAGCTGAAACTCTAATACTTTGGCCACCAGATGTGAAGAATGGACTCATTGGAAAAGACCCTGATGCTGGGAAAGATTAAAAGCAGGAGGAGAAGGGGATGACAGAGGATGAGATGGTTGGATGGCATCACGGACTCGATGAACATGAGTTTGAGCAAGCTCCTACTGTTAGTGATGTCCAGGGAGGTGTGACATGCTGCAGTCCATGGGGTCGCAAAGAGTTGGACATGACTGAATGACTGAACTGACTGAGAATGAGTTTGAGAGATTTCATAATTATATTAAGACTATTGTTATATGCAACCTTGACAATATCTTTAATTTTCCTGAGTTTCTATAGGGACTTACAATAATAGCCTACAACTCTGTTTTCCTACTATTTGTCAAATTATTTTTCCATTAGTATATCAAATTTTCTTTATAATCTTGTGAAATAGCATTGGGAAATTAGGCAGGGCAGGAATAATAGAAGAGGTCCAGAGAGGCAAAATGAGTTGCTCTTGGTTACAGAATATAACACACATTACTCTGCTAGGCCTTTTGTGTGTGTGTATGTGTACACAAATGCATGGAACTGGAGAAATAGAGATATATGTTCCTGTTTTGGTGTTTGTTATCATCATCTTCACATCCAATGTCAGGAATCTGTTTCACTTATTTTACAAACATTTATTTGTAAATATTATATATTAAAGATTCATGTATTTATTTTATTTTTTGGCTGTGGTGGGTCTTCATTGATGCATGTGGGCTTTTCTCTAGTTGCAGCAAGACAGAGGCTAATCACTAGTTGCAGTGCATGGACTCATTGTGGTAGCTTCTCTTGTGGCACACAGGCTCAAGGTGTGTGGGCTCAGTAGTTGTGGCACAAGGGGGCTTAGTTGTTTCTCAGCATGTGGGATCTTCCTGGAGCAGGGATTGAACTGGTGTCCCCTGCGTTGCAAAGTGAATTCTTAACCACTGGACCACCAGGGAAGCCCCACAAATATTTATTGATTGCTTAATATTGTGGTGGGCTTCTTTCGTGGCTCAGTGGTAAAGAATCCACCTGCCAATGTAGGAGATACGTGTTCAGTCCCTGAATTGGGAAGCTCTCCTGGAGAAGGAAGTGGTAACTCACTATACAGGAGCCTGTCAAGGTGTAATCCACGGGGTTGCAAAACAGTTGGACACAACTTGATGACTAAATAACAACAACAACAACAACAACAACATTGTGACAGATCTTGAGTCTAGGGATCAGTTCAGCTCAGTTGCTCAGTCATGTCCGTCTCTTTGTGACCCCATGGACTGCAGCACACCAGGCTTCCCTGTCCATCACCAACTCCCAGAGCTTGCTCAAACTCATGTCCATCGAGTCGGCGATGCCATCCAACATCTCATCCTCTGTCATCCCCTTCTCCTCCCACCTTCAATCTTTCTCAGCATCAGGGGCTTTTCCAGTGAGTCTGTTAATGAGTCCATTCTTCGCATCTGGTGGCCAAAATATTAGAGCTTCCCACCCACACTTGGCCCCTAGGGAAGGTGCGGTTACCAGGGTTACAGTGGCAAAAAAGATAAAGAGATTCTGTGCTTGATGAAATCATAGTCTGGTGGGAAACAAGCAGACATGTAGAGCACTAAACGCTCTGTAGATCTCTGCAAAAGCATGTTGCAGCAGGAGTGTGAGGAAAGGGGTCTGAAGTCTGAACTGGGGAGAGTTTGGAAAACTTCATTGAACAGAGTGGCCTTGCAACAGAGATTTGGTGGTACAGGAATTTGCTAGGTAAATAAAAACCGGCTCAAAACTTAATGTTGAACAAAACTAAGATTATGGCAGCCGGTCCCATCACTTCATGACAAATATCAGGGGAAAAGGTGGAAACAGTAAGATTTTATTTTTTAGGTTCCAAAATCACTCTGGACAGTGACTGCAGCCATGAAATGAAAAGACGCTTGCTTCTTGGAAGAAAAGCTATGACAAACCTAGACAGTATTAATAAGCAGAAACATTACTTTGGCAACAAAGGTCCATATAGTCAAAGGTTTAGTTTTTCCACTGAGAGTGAAAAAGTGAAAGTGAAGTTGCTCAGTCATGTCCGACTCTTTGCGACCCTGTGGACTGTAGCCTACCAGGCTTCTCTGTCCATGGGATTCTCTAGACAAGAATACTGGAGTGGGTTACCATTTCCTTCTCCAGGGGATCTTCCCGACCCAGGGATCGAACCAGAGTCTCCTGCGTTGGAGGCAGACCTCTGAGCCACCAGGGAAGCCCTAGTCATGTATAAATGTGAGAGTTAGATCATAAAGAAGGCAGAACACCAAAGAATTGATGCTTTTGAACTATGGTGCTGGAGAAGACTCTTGAGAGTCACTTGGACTGCAAGTCAATCCTAAAGGAAATCAACTCTGAATATTGATTGGAAGGACTGATGATGAAGCTGAAGCTCCAATACTTTGGCCATGTGATGCAAAGAGCTGACTCAATGGAAAAGACCCTGATGCTGGGAAAGATTAAAAGCAAAAGGAGAGGAAGTCTTCAGGTTGAGATGGTTGGATAGCATCGCCAACTCAATGGATATAAATGTGAGCAAACTGCAGGACATAGTGGAGAACAGAGGAGCCTGACTTGCTGCAGTCCATGGAGTCACAAACAGGCAGACAGGACTTAGCAACTGAAGAACAACAGCAGCAATAGATAGCGGTAGCATGTCAGAGACAGAAGGAACAGCATCCGCAAATATATGACTATACAGGCAGAAGGAAACATCAAGTGTTTAGGGAACAACATATAGCTCAGTATCACTGATGAGTAGGAGTAGGAAGAAATTAGATTATTTTGAACAATTTTGGAGAATTCCTTCCTCCCTTTCATTTACTCCCTCCATGCCCCACCAGTCATCACTCCTTATAGATTTGTTTCTTCCTCTGCATCCACTGCTTTGGTTAGAGCCTCTCCATGTCCGACCAGCTTTTGTCTGGACCAGCTTTTGTCTCCTGACTGGTCTTCCTGTCTCCAACAGGCATCCTTCCAGTCCCTCCTCCTGCCTCCTCACTTGGCTCCAGATAAGCCCGAACGTTCAGCCTGGCACTTGATTGCATCTCTAGACATCTCTTGATAAACCATTATGATCTCTTTCATGTTTTCTCCATTCATTCCTTAAGTAATTTCTTACTTTACTTTGTCCCTCCTTCATTAATTTCTCAAAAAATATCCCCTTATTCTTTAGCTGTATTTTTACATCCTTGTTAGTATGTCAGGAAGGCTTCACGTCTGTGCCTTTTTTGTGTGTTCTCCCTCTTGTAGTATATCTTTCCTGTTGTCTGTCAGTGACTCTCTGCTTACCTTTCAAGACTTTCCCAGCTCAGGACCAATGGAATCAGCTGTGTAAAGCCTTTTTTGACACATGTCTTTCCTCACTGATTTGTAATTCCTTCACAGTAGAGACAGTATCCCATTTATCTTTGTGTCCTCAGCACCCAGAGCCATGCAGCAAAAGACTTCCTAGCAGTCATTTGGAATCAAATCTTGTACAGTCCTGTGTTCTGTTGTTTTCTAGGAACTGTCTTCCCAGTACCAAATGATGATCCATTTTCTGAGGGCTGAGATCTTTCTCTTACTTTTCTTCTACTTATTTTTCTCCCCTGTGCCTAGTTCAGTACTGGGCAGTGCTTTTACTGAAGTGCCTGTTAGCAATTCCTGCAGAATTCTTAGACCTGACCCTGCAAAACAGTCTTTAAAGCATATAAATATTTAACTTGAGAGTTGCACTCCTTCTCTACAGAAAGGGCAAGCACAGCAAAGGAGGGCCCAAGGGCAAAATGAGCCAATCAGGAAATCACCCTCCCTCATTTCCAGCCCTGACTTCAGAGTCAGGGTGGCATGGAACTGAGTTCTTTCTGTCCTCTCTGAAGCACCAGAAGAAGTCTACAAACTGGAGTAAGTAATCACCTTGGGGGAGGGCAGGAGCTTGATTTGCCAGATTTTTTAATTGAGCCTACTGAGACCAAATTCAAGTAGGTCTATATCTATGCAGAAAGGCCCTGATTTATAAAACAAAAGTTATCCATTTATGATGCTTAATGAAATTATATTTAAATGGTTGAAAGGATCACAGTAAAACAAAAACAAAACACAATTCCATAGGGAAGGAAAATTTCTACAAAGTAAAAAAAAAGTTTCAGATGAACCTGTATTATGACTTTGAATGTTTAGATAAAGGTTGCTTATAGTGAGCTTGAGTGCTTTTTTTGTTTCTTTTTCTTAAATGGATGATTCCAGTAAATGAGCCTGTACCTTTTTTTTTTTTTTTTTTGGACTGTGCTGGATCTTCACTGCTCTAAATAAGTTTTCTCTAGTTGTGGCCCGCAGGGGCTACTCTTCGTTGCGGTGCGTGGGCTTCTTGCTGCAGTGGCTTCTCTTGTGGTGGAGCACAGGCTCTAGGTGCAAGGGCTTCAGTATTTGTGGCTCTCAGGCTCTAGAGCAAGGGATCAGTTCTTATGTCACACGAGCTTAGCTGCTCTGCAACAAGTAGAATCTTCCCGAATCAGGGATCAAACCTGCATCCCCCACATTAGCTGGCAGTTTCTCAACCAGGGGACCACCAGGGAAGTCCTGCTTTATTTTTTTATTCTCTCATTTTGTTTTGAAACCTTCTTTATTGGGCATAATTAACACTCATCCTGATTATTCCCTGTGTAGGTTTATTTTTTCTCATGAAAATCTCTCTTAGATACTCCAGAAATGATTGTCATGCTTCATTATGGTCGGGAACTTGAAAGTCTGTTCATCTTGGTTTTCTCAGTAATATGTTGCCGGCATGGTCTTCCCAGCCCTCTGCCTCCTTGTTTTCTTCTTAGTACAGCTCAGTGGGGCCTCCTGGAGGCTAACAGAAGTAGTTGCCCTCTGGCTCTTCCTCAAGGGAACTGAAGACGGTCCTTTTTAGTCCAGGTCCTGGAGCCCTTTGGAGCCATTGATTCATGTCAATTCCCCTGCCTTTCATTTCTCTTCTGTTATTTCCCCTTCTTTAGCTATTGACAACAGAAAGTACAAGTCTATATTTCATTGTTCATTATTTTAGAATTATGCTTTTAATCTTCTCGATTCTCAGTCCTTAAAGAAGTCAGCTAAATCTCTGCATACTTTTAGTTTTGTTTTTCCTGTGGATAACTGGTCCTGAAAGTTCTATCCAATCTCACATTACAGAACAACTAATCTTCCACTCTTGGCTCTGAATTTGTCTTTCAGGAGAACAGGAGATGGAGAAAACAAATGGAAAAGAGGCCTTTGCTCTGACCACTGTGGAGACTGGCATAGAGAATCCAGGGCTGGAACTCACGGTAACTCACGAGTTTAGTTTCTGCACGTCTCTGTGGACTGACACATGGCCTCACATAGGGTATTTGGCTGCTCACAATCCCTGTCAGGGGTGATGACTGAGGCCTTATGACTGACCTCAATTCTACCTCTGCTTACAGGAAGAAGGGATAAATCCTGAGGGAAGCAAGAGGACTAAAGAAGGAGGAGACAGCCTTAGAGGTGGATTAGAACCTCCCACACAACTGAGGTACAGGTGCTCTAGCGTTGATTCAGTTGGGGGCTAGGGTTGGCTAGTGTAGTCAGTGGATTTAGAAGAGGTCAGGCTTGCCCTGTTCTCAAGAGCTTGTGATCTTATTGTGGAAATAAGATTCATAGCCATCTGCCATTACCATGTGCACCTATCTATTTTTATGTAATTTTTTAATTGTTAAATATACCTGGGCAATAAGTAATGAGTTCAGTAGTATCAGCACTGGTTGGACTGGCAACAAAAATAACAACAGTGAGAATAACAACAACCAACAATTGTTGAGTATTTACTATTGTACAGAATGCTTTATGTAATTAATTCATTTAATTTTCACAACAGGTGGATACTAATTTTCATCCCTTTTTCAATTAGAAAATTGAGGCTCATAATTTATTATTATTATTTATTTATTTTTGGCTCACCACACAGCTTGGAGGATCTTAGTTCCATGACTAGGGATTGAACCCAGGACCTCAGCAGGGAAAGTGCTGAGTCCTACCCACTGGACCTCCAGGGAATTCCACACAGAATTTTTTAAAAATAGTTCTTCTGAAATACTCAGATTTGGGAATAAGGAAAAAGAGCAATCAGAAATTTTAAAAAACCAGAGAAGGAACCACCAAGAGAGATAATAAAATTTAAAAAATATAATCTCTGAAGTCAAAAGGCAAAAAGTGTCAATGATGAAGGTACAATTAATCTACAATGTTCTGTGTAATAATAGTCAAGGAAGGAGTAGGAACAGTCTTTGAATTTGGTCATGGTCATAGTCACAGAAGCAAAGTCCATAGAAGTTGTTGGGATAAAATAGATTGGATGGAAGCCATATTCCTTAGTGTGGAAAAGAGTCTGTATTTATTAAAAAAAAAAAAAACCACACAAAAAACACAGAAGCCATACATTGAGAAGCTTAGAAGAGGATATTGGGTAGTTTCTAAAGGGAATATATGGATATATGTTTTCTTTCTTCTCTTTATTTTTAAGAGTTAACTCAGTGACTTCATAGAGAAAGCAAGCTTAATTTTTTAAATTTATTTTCTCCGGAATTTCACTTCTATATTCAAATGGATATATATCAGTTGATATACACCAGTGTGGACATTACTACTTTGTATTTTTGTTTTTCCACTTATTTTATATACCGCATTTTTATGAGTTGACAGTAAGCTTTCTATAATCAACCAGGAATTGAACCTGGGCACTCACCAGTGAGCATGGAGTCCTAACCCCTGGATCACCAGGGAACTCCCTGAATATTTTTCAATGATTCCATTTTATCTCCTTTATTGGCTTATTAGGTGTAACTCTTTGTTTTGCTATATTAGTGGTTGGTTTTGAGTTTGTGGTATATATTTTCAACTTATCAAGTGTACCTTCAAGTGATATTATACCTCATCATATATAGTATAAGAACTTTATAATAGTTTACTTCTGTTTGTCTTTTCCAGCCTTTATATTACCATTGTTTGTTTATACATTTTGCTTCCATACATTATAAATTACATTTTGTTCGGTCACTCTGTTGTGTCCAACTCTTTGCAACCCCATGGACTGCAGCATGCCAGGCTTCCCCATCCTATCCCTGTCCTTCACCATCTCCCGGAACTTGCTCAAGCTCATGTCCATTGAATCTGTGATGCTATCTAACCATCTCATCCTTTGTCATCCCCTTCTCCTACCTTCTATCTTTCCCAGTATCAGAGTCTATTCCAATGAGTTGGCTCTTCGCATCCAGTGGCCAAAGTATTAGAGCTTCAGCATCAGTCCTGCATACTATAATATTATTATTTTTGTTTAAACATTATTATCTTCCTATATGTTCTAACTTAAATATACCTGTACCTGCACGAATCCCTATCTTTTCCCCTCCTTTATCAGAAAGCTTACTCTCCCTGAGTCTGAAGCTAACCTCTTACCTTTCTTCTTTTTTATTTTGACTGCTTAGGCTCTTTTTTGCAGCCTGTGGGCAGGGACTTCTCGCTGTGGTGCACGGGCTTTTCTTGTTGCAGAAAATGGACTCTAGAGTGTGTGGACTCAGTAGCTTTTTAGTTTTCTCAGCAGGGATGGAACCCGAGTCCCCTGCATTGGAAGGGGGATTCTTAACCACTGGACCACCAAGGAAGCCCCTTACCCATCTTCCTTATCCATCCTTCTCTGTCCCCTTCTAAGGGCCCTCTGTTTTCTACTTCTTCAATTTCTCCTTCCCCATTAGACCCTCCCCCGATCTATAAGTGTACTCAAATTTCTTTCCTCTTATAATAAAACAAACAAAACCAAAAATCAACCTTACCTCAAACTTGTGATATCATTTTCCTTCATGACCAAGTTTCTTGGAAACGTGGGATTTCCTTGCTGTTTCCATTTTCTCCCCTCCCCATTCCGTGCAGCTCAGTGCAATCTAGTTTTCACTATCACTGCTCAGCTGAAATTCTCTTATTTAAGTGAGCTACTTAAATACCTACTACCAAGTCCAATGTATACACACTTTCACTGGTCATCTCTGCAGCATGACCCTTCTGATCCTTTCTTTCTGGAAACTCATTTATTGATTTTTTAAAAATATATTTATTTATTTAGCTGTGTTGGGTCTTAGTTATGGCAGACAGGATCTTTCATTGCAGTGTTCATGGGCTCAGTAGTTGTGGCGCGGGCTTGCTTGCTCCATGGCATGGGGAATCTTAGTTCCCTGACAGGGATGGAACTGTCATCCCCAGCATTGCAGGGCAAATTCTTAACCACTGGACCACCAAGGAAATCCCCACTTACTGATTTTAATGGCACTATGCCCTCCTCATTCTCCTGCCTCTCTGGATGTTTCTTCTTGTCTGTTGTTTTCCAGAGCTTGTTTTTGTCTTTTCTTCTCATTCCTACACTTAATGTCTGGATTCATAAAGCCACATCTGATGTCTGCATCTTTGTTCTAAGCTTCCGACCTATATATCTAACCACTTACCAAACATCTTCATCTAGGTGTGGTGTATATACTTCATATTTAACATTAAAATGAAATTCCTCTCAGCATAGGCGTGATACTTTTCTACTAAGTCAGGCCCTGGGCTGGGCTTTAGGCATACAAAGATAGATAAACTCACATTTCCTCCTCAGGTCTGTTCCTCCTCCTGTCTCCTCTCTTTGGGTGCGTGTTAGCGTCCTGACTGAGTCACTCAGCACAGGAACCTCATTTGTCATTCCGGTTTTCCTCCACTTGATGCTGATCCTCTTTCTCAAACAACTGTGCACTCACCTCCTGTGCCTGCACCTCCCCTGCACCCTCAGTTACTTCCTTACCGGCCCCAGCCTGTCACCCATCCCACTGCCTCCAGAGTGATCTGTCTCAGTTCAGTTCAGTAACTCAGTCATGTCCAACTCTCTGCGACCCCATGGATGGCAGCACCCTGGGCTTCCCTATCCATCACCGACTCCTGGAGCTTATTCAAGCTCATGTCCATTGAGTTGGTGATGCCATCCAACCATCTCATCCTCTGTCGTCCCCTTCTGCCTCCCGCTTTTAATCTTTCCCAGCATCAGGGTCTTTTCAGACAAATCAGTTCTTTGCATCAGATGGCCAAAGTGTTGGAGTTTCAGCTTCAGCATTAGTCCTTCCAATGAATATTCAGGACTGATTTCCTTTCGGATGGACTGGTTGGATCTCCTTGCAGTCCAAGAGACTTTCAAGAGTCTTCTCCAACACCACAGTTCAAAAGATTCAATTCTTCAGTGCTCAAATTTCTTTATAGTCCAACTCTCACATCTATATATGACTACTGGAAAAACCATAGCTTTGACTAGATGGACCTTTGTTGGCAGAGTAACATCTCTGCTTTGTAATATGCTGTCTAGGTTGGTCATCGGAAAAGGCTATGGTAACCCATTCCAGTACTCTTGCCTGGCAAATCCCATGGATGGAGAAGCCTGGTAGGCTGCAGTCCATGGGGTCGCTAGGAGTTGGACATGACTGAGCAACTTCACTTTTACTTTTCACTTTCATGCACTGGAGAAGGAAATGGCAACCCACTCCAGTGTTCTTGCCTGGAGAATCCCAGGGACGGCGGAGCCTGGTGGGCTGCCGTCTCTGGGGTCGCACAGAGTCAGACACGACTGAAGCGACTTAGCAGCAGCAGCAGGTTGGTCATAGCTTTTCTTCCAAAGAGTAAGCATCTTTTAATTTCATGGCTGCAGTCACTATCTGCAGTGATTTTAGAGTCCCCCCAAATAAAGTCTGTCACTGTGTTCATTGTTTCTCCATCTATTTGCCATGAAGTGATGGGACCAGATGCCATGATCTTAGTTTTCTGAATGCTCAGTTTTAAGCCAGCTTTTTCACTGTCCTCTTTCACTTTCATCAAGAGGCTTCTCAGCTCCTCCTCGCTTTCTGCCATAAGGACGGTGTCATCTGCATATCTGAGGTTATTGATATTTGTTCTGGCAATCTTGATTCCAGCTTATGCTTCATCCAGGCTGGCATTTTGTATGATGTACTCTGCATATAAGTTTAAAAAGCAGGATAACAATATACTGCCTTGACATACTCTTTTCCCTATTTGGAACCAGTCTTGTTTCATGTCTTCTTGACCTGCATACAGATTTCTCAGGAGGCAGGTCAGGTGGTCTGGTATTCTCATCTCTTTTAGAATATTCCATAGTTTGTTGTGATCCACACAGTCAAAGGCTTTGGCATAGTCAATAAAGCAGAAATAGATGTTTTTCTGGAACTCTTGCTTTTTCGATGTTCCAACAGATGTTGGCAATTTGATCTCTGGTTCTTCTGCCTTTTCTAAATCCAGCTTGAACATCTGGAAGTTCTTGGTTCACGTACTGCTGAAGCCTGGCTTGGAGAATTTTGAACATTACTTTGCCAGCATGTGAGATGAGTGCAATTGTTTGGAAGTTTGAACATTCTTTGGCATTGCCTTTCTTTGGGATTGGAATGAAAACTGACCTTTCCCAGTCTTGTAGCCATTGCTGAGTTTTCCAAATTTGCTGGGATATTGAGTGCATTACTTTCACAGAATCATCTTTTAGGATTTGAAATAGCTCAGCTGGAATTCCATCACCTCCATGAGATTTGTTTGTAGTGATGCTTCCTAAGGCCCATTTGACTTCGCATTCCAGGATGTCTGGCTCTAGGTGAGTGATCACACCATCATGATTATCTGGATCATGAAGATCTTTTCTGTATAGTTCTTCTATGTATTCTTGCCTCCTCTTTTTAATATCTTCTGCTTCTGTTAGGTCCATACCATTTCTGTCCTTTATTGAGCCCATCTTTGCATGAAAGATATCCCTTGATATCCATTTTCTTGAAGAGATCGCTAGTCTTTCCCATTTTATTGTTTTCCTCTATTTGTTTGCATTGATCACTAAGGAAGGCTTTCTTATCTCTCCTTATTCTTCTTTGGAACTCTGCATTCAAATGGATTTGTCTTTCCTTTTTTTCCCTTTGCCTTTCACTTCTCTTCTTTTCTCAGCCATTTGTAAGGCCTTCTCAGACAACCAATTTGCCTTTTTGCTTCTGTCTAGAAAATGTATATCTGCTTCTGTTATTCTGTGTATGCTCAGTCGTGACTGACACTTTATGACCCCATGGACTGGAACCCACCAGGCTCTTGTGTCCATCCCAGGCAAAAATACTGAAGTGAGTTGCCATTTCCTACTCCAAGGGATCTTCCCAACCCAGGGGATCGAATCTGCATCTCCTGTCTCTCCTGCATTCCAGGTGGATTCTTTACCACTGTGCCAAAGGGGAAGCCTGCCTGTGTTATTACCTTGCTTAAGTTCTTCAGTGGGTCTCTCCTTTCTACAAGACAAAGTCTAAATGACCTGGCTTCTGTTTTCTTTACAAGCTTCTTCCCACCATCCATCCACATGCTCCCTTCTTCTCAGCAACAGTAAATCATACTGTTTTTTCAAAATGCTAGGCTCACTCAAGGATACTTTTACTCCTCTTCAGGTACCTCAGCCTTTATTTCTGACTCCCTGCAATATCTCCCCTTGGCAAGCGCCTTCCCCTTTACCTTCGGATCAGTTCATCTGTCCTCTTCTTATGAAAGCTTGTTCGACACTCACTAGCATGGTTACCTGCTCCTTCTCCTCTACTCTCCTAGCAAGTATAACTTTGGAATTCTGGAATGGTCCTTCCCTCTGGTATTCCAGTCTTATGTGTCTAATTAGAAGTCACATGGGGTAATGGAAAGAAGTGGGTTTTAAATTCTAACTCTGCCAGCAGGCTGTTTCCTTGCTTATGAGCATAACATTAGCCTTGTGGTTTTGGGGGGTGAGTGATTGACAGATTCTTCCAGTACCTGGTAAAAAGGGCTTACTAAATAGTATCTGGTTTTTCTTTCCTTTGGAGGCAGCTATTTTTTTTTTCTTTAAAGTAGTCCATATATGCTCACACTCACTCAGTCCCCTGCAATTCTGTTTTCATCTAGTCATTCTCCTGTAAATGGCTTTTTCAAACAGAACCAGTCACCTGTTTACTGCCATCTTATTTGCCATGCAACCTGATTTTACATATCACTGAATGTCGTCAACCTTGCCTCCTCCTTGATCATTTCTCCTTTTCGCTTTTCTTCCTAGCTGCCCAACTGCTCCTACTAAGTCTGTTGTTTCTTCTGGTTGTCCTATCAGAGTGACTGTTGTGATTTCTTGGGAGGATGGTGGTAAGCCTGACAGGGATGGGTGGGAATGGCAAGATAAATGGGTGGGTGTGAACTGCACAAGTTACTGGGAGGGAGGTGTGGAAGGACATCTTGGACGGACTAAGTTACGTGTCAATGTAAGTCCTGCATGAAGAACTTTAGGCAGCCCGTCCTTCCTGGGAACTCCTCCTCTGACCCCTCCAGTTTTCTTTCTTTTTTTTTTTTTTTTTCTCATTAGAACCTGAGCATGAATTCAACTGCTGAATGAACCAGAGCTCCTTTGTCCTCAAATTCCTACTGAAATAATAAAAAGAAGGTGTAAACAGGGACAGCTTGTATAGCATAGGGACTCCATGATGGGCATTAATCGTATGATAGAAACCTGGAGAAAGTTTTTCTAACAATGGAACTAGAGGGCTGGCCCACAAAGGCCCCTGGGGAGAGAGTCATGACTCTCTCTAATGAGAGAGAGCCTTACTGGGAAGACTCTCCTGCTTTTCAGAACCCCTGCTACCTCTAAATTGGAGAGATAAGACCTCTGAAAGGAAGAAATTAAGGCTGGGTAGAATAGCTGGTTGAAAATGCCACTAACTAGGTCCCTCTTGTTTTTCTGGATGGTTGGCATTGAATTTCTATTCTTAGTGTGAAGAAATCTGACTTTTTATTGTGCATCAAGTAAAAATTTGGGTCCTGTGTGGAAAGAGAGTTCTTTTCCAAGGCAACACCTCCATCACTACTGAGCAGTTAAGCCCATCTGTGTTCTAAGTTCCCTTCTCTCTACCTAGCCTGATGGTTCTCAGACTGGTCATCCCCAGGCGCACAGAGTCTCTGCCTCCATTGTAGCTTTGCTGACCTCCATCTGAGAGACCTTTCTCTTGCCTTTGCTGGTTTTCCAACTCCTATTTGGCTTTCCACTTTGGTTTGTTAACAGCCTTTTTGTTCTCAGTCACCATTCTCCCCTGGGCACTTTCGGTACCTGTTCTTGAACTCCTCTGCAACACTATCCAGCAGTCTTGCACATCCAATTTTAAACCAGTTGCATGCAAAACTTTGAATCTGGCAAAGTGGTACCAAGTACAGTTCTTTTTATGCTGTCATCAAATGGGGTGTCTGTTTTTTTGGTGAGTTCCAGTGTTCTCCCGTCAGTGGCTGTTCAACACAATTTTGGTGTTCTCAAAGAAGACGAGTGCATACCCTTCTACTCTGCCTTCCTGAACTCTTTGCTATTATCAAATGGAAACTTTGGACTCCTTGAAGAGAATCCGGTCGCTTCTACCTGGAACCCTTGCCTTTTACTCAGACCATCATTTCATACTGAGGTGACTCATTTCCTTCCTTCTGGTTCTTACTTCAAGCTCAGGCAAGCAAGGATATGCCCAGGGCCTCTCTGTCAGCAGTCAGATGAATTTTTTGAAGGGAGTTTCCACATCTTGTAGAAAGGGTCACTGAGGAAAATGCATGAACACTTTTGCTGCTAGCCCTGACCTATGGTGCCCACTAATGCAGTGTTGAGCTAGCACTACCTAACATCCTTACCCTACTTTTTCTGACGCTGTCACCTGAGGCTGCAGGCAGTAAGCGTGTGAATGAGAAGGTTATTGTTAGTCCATGTCTGGAAAGCCTTCCATACACACATCTGAAGAATTGATCAGTGGGTACAGATATCACAGCAGGTTATGGACAAGGTATCAAGTGTCACCGTCTATCAGACAGATTATTTTTCTCAACTCAGCTTCTGGATATAACACAGTTACTAACTCTCAAACTGAACCGTTATATAAAGAGCTTGGCCATGTTAGCAAGATCATGGGCCAAGCAAGATCCAGGACCATGAATACTTGTGCACATACTTCTATCCACTGCTTCTCAGTTGGTTTAAAAAAGACTGAGATCTTATTTTCTCTTTTTCTTTGAAATGTCCCTTATGATTTTTTTCAATCCTAATTTTTAAAAACAGAAGTTCAGCTCTAAATTGATGTTCTCGGATCAGATTGTTCATGGGTTTTGCAGAAATGAGTATTGTTCACTGATTTCTGATAGTTCTTAGTAAATGATTGAATGTGGTCATAAGGTGATGGCAAGGTATCCTCTTGGATTGATTAAGTCAGGAGGTGATAAGGGATATTTTCTCCTTTACCTGTATCTGATAATATATACTCTACTCAGTTAACATAGTGTTGGACTCCTTGATGAAAGAAGAAAAAAGGAAAAGAAAGAGAGAGGAGTGTGTTAGATAGGTGAGGCAGCCATAGAACATAGAAGTTTGTGAGCCAAGTCTTCAAGGCATTTGGAGCTAGTGGTTGGTCCCAGCTCTGGCTAAGCTGTTCTGTCTCAGCATGATGGCCAATTGAGACCTTCTTGCTGGACTCATCTTCTTTGGATCTTCTGAGAATTTGGAAATTAATGCTTTATGCTCAGATGATTCCAGTGTGCTGAGGACATTTAGGAATGGCAGAGACAGGTGAGCCTGGGGCCTAGGTTAAGAGCACAGATTCTGGAGCCACATTGCCTGAGTTTATGTTCTGTCTATGCTCCTTACAACCTCCACAACCTTAGGAAAGGTACGTCTCTGCTTTCCTGTTTCCACATCTGTAAAATGGGAATGATAATAGTAACCACTTCAAGAGTTCTTATTAGGAGTCAATGAGTTACTACTTTTAAACTTCTTAGAAAGAGTCCAGCATATAGAAAACACTGTATAAAGGTTTGTTAAATTAAACTTGAGAAGATCTACTTGCCAGATGTCTCCTCTCAGGTCCTCTCAGCCAGGGATTCTTAAGGGTGGGATTCTTGGGGATGGTAGTGTTTTCCTTCTGGTCCGTCAGTGCATGTCTGATTGACTGTTAGGGCTATGGATTTGTGTGGTTTTTATTTTCTCTCAGAATGATGGGCCCATTTCTGAATCTGGATGCTGAGCAGTCCCTTGTCTCCAGAGAACAGAAAGGTCCAAGAGTGTCTTCCTGTTCCTCCCCCTCTACTAAACGATATCAGGGATATTGCTAGTCTAGGCTGGGTAGGAATGTCCTGAGCTGCTGCCCATTGGCAAGGTTGACCCAGCCTTTTTGGCATTGCTGGGACACTACCTAACTTCCCCTGGATGAATTTCTTAAGAGAAAATTCTTCCTCAGGCTGGACCATCTAAGTTCTGGGAATTGATACAAACAGGATATAGTAATTTTGTTATCTTAACTTTTGATTTCTCATCAGGAGGACCCTACAGCCTTTCACCAGGGCAAGAAGTTTCTGTAAAACACATGCTGGCTTGTTCAAGAAGATCCTGCTAAGCCTGCTGTGTTTGGGTAAGGTATTGAGAACCTGTGGAAGTGAGAGACACAGTCATTTCAGAAATATGACCTTCTGTCAAGACTGCTCCTAGATGGAAAGAAGCTATTTATTCATAAGTTGATCTAAAGGGCTATACAATGTATATCTCTTAACTACTTATAGTGAATTGTAATGCATAGAGTTGTACTTCTAGGAATAAGTAAAATCTGAGAATAAGCTATTTTTCAAACTGTACTATTCAATAGATTTAAATATTTCTAAGAATCTGGGCTTGTCTCTATTTCAGTGTCTTGAGTAGATAAAGGGTGTGATTCTTGTAGTCTATGAAAAAAGCCTGTAGTATATGTTACTTATTTGCTGGTTTGCCAATAAGACCAATGATATAAAATATTTCTAAAGCATAGCAAACCTTTTGGAAATTCATTGGCAGTCCAGTGGTTAGGACCCAGCCCTTTTACTGTTGGGGCCCTACGTTTGATCTCTGGTGTGGGAACTAAGATCCTGCAAGCCATGAACACAGCAAAAAAAACCCAGCCAACCAAATAAACAAACAAAACACATAGGAAACCTCTGCTTAAAATTGCTGTCAATGATGTATGATGCTTTGATGTCAATATTAGAAGCAGCTGGGATGGTGAAAATAAAAATTATGTTTTAGGGTGAGTCAGGGAGCCATAAAATGAGGACTTCTATGGCTGTACTTCCTAATAGTAGCCTGCTTCCATGCCTCTGCTCAAGAGGAAAGGTTAACATGACTGGGGCTATAAAGTTTTGAGAAAAGATGATTTTTTTAAGTCTATAAAAGTAGGTGCTGATCAAGCCCATACCAAGGAATAGAAAGAGGATACCAAATAAAATAGGAATGTGATTTCATCAGGGACAAATTAAAATACGCAGTATTCAAACTAAGTTGGTTACTCCGAATCCCCCAAGAAAACAGGTAGCCTTCTACCCTGGCGTTGGGAAGTGCAGCTCAGTCTGACAGGGCTGGTGGTAAGGTTGCTGGAGGGTTTTTCGTGCCTTACCCAGACATTCATGACTCAGTCTTCATTGGTTCCTAGGGTCTCTGCCTTGCTGATCCTTGCTTTGTACTTTCTCTTTTTAGCTTATGCTGCCTACTTCCTGGCAGCTTGCATCTTGGATTTCCATAGAGCACTGGCCTTATTCGTCCTCACCTGTTTGGTGCTTTTGGTCCTGGTTCACCGCTTTCTGAAAAGGCTCTTTGGTGAAAAATTGACGAGATGTCTCAAGCCCCTTGAAAACTCCCGCCTGAAGTGTTGGATGAAATGGTAAGATAACCTCAATATCCCTGGTCCCACAACTTGTCTTAAACCCCAATCCATTACCCTTTTCCTTCTTTCCTGGTTTCTGAGCTGAGAAAAGTTCTCCTATACTTTACAAAACCAAGGCTCAGAAAGCAAATAGCAGTGGGCCTCTGAGCACTGAACTTTGTCCAGTTTCTTAAAATCTCCTATCTTAATATTGCTTGCAGGTTAGGAGGGGTTACATTTCAGGGAAGGGTTTTAGTCTGTTTATTGTCAGGGCTAGTGTCAGAAATGAGAAAAACCATATTCCTCTTCACAGAAGTAATCAAAGCAAAGCTCATTAAACTGTCAAATTGATTTGGTGCTCATGTGTTTCTCCTTTAATTTCTCGATACTTTTTATGCTCTTTTCCCCCTCGAGTCCTCCAGACTTCCTGCACCCACAGGTGTCTTATAATTCCCTAGAGTTTAGCACTGTTTAGTGTATACTGAACCAAATGCTACAGCAGCCACAGCTCATCTAACTAAATACGGCATGCACGTGTCCTTTGATCACAGACCTGGGGTGAACGAATGACTTTCAGACCCCCTGTATGTTCCTCTTTCCTGCCTTTTGTCTAATGGATGCACAGAAAATAGCTGTTAAGAATGTTTGCAACAGTGATCATTTGGAGAAACACCCCAGACTACAGCCTAAATTTTGGATCATTGATTTATTTGACACTGAAGAGATAGAGCTGAAGTACTTTCTTCATTAGCAGGATGGATTCTGGAAGCCAGATTTGATTCACTTTGAGTTCACAGAAAGAACAGCTCCAATATTCAACCCTGACCTGTCCTCTATCCTGTTGTCATTGTTGTTCCTGCAGCATCTCAATGGACAGTGTGTGTGTGTGTTGGTTTTCTTTTCTTTTCACATGTGATTTGCCCTCTAATTCTTACTCCTTGAACTGAAATGACTCCAACACTCAGACTTGAGGAGACTAGTTTGTGTACTGACTGTGCATGTTTGGTACATCAAGGGACCATAAGGCCATAAGTCGTTGATTTGTGGCTTAGCCTTAGCCTTTATTCTGCCCCTTCAAGTGGCTGGAAACTGGGTGGAGATCCATAGCAAACTTTTCCTTCTTTTGAAAATATTTTGGTCTTGCATTAGAACAATCTTGAAGTATAAGTCTTTTTGTTACTGATATAATAGACTGAGGAAGTCATGAGATTTATGTCCTCAGATTGGACTCTTTGACCTTCCATCTGTGAGTAAAGGAGTTGAGGGGAGAGGAGAGGTGGTAACTGGGAAACCACCAGATGAATGATTCTAAAGACATGTCTCTGTGTCTAACCTATTGTGTTTATCCTTTTGAGAATTTATCCATTTGATGAACTTCTGGTTTTTTTTAGAGGTTAAGTTGATTATTTCTTATTCATTCACTCAGTTGATGGCATTATCCTGAAATTCCCTCTCCAGGGTGTTGGCAGGAGTCTCCTTGATTGGCCTTATCCTATGGCTGGCTCTGGACACAGCCCAAAGGCCAGAGCAGCTGATCTCCTTTGCGGGAATCTGCATGTTCATCATCATCCTCTTTGCCTGCTCCAAACACCATAGCAAAGTGAGTTTGGGTTATGCAGGGGTGGGCATAGTAATACCTAGCCAAGGACCATGTGTTATTAGTTACAAAGCACATGTGCCAAGTATTGATTACAAAGGCACAGAACTAAGTTTTTAATGATCTCTGGAATTTTCTCCTTTGATAATTTTGCTCTTAAGTGAAGTTTAAGGTTCTAAGAGGCCCTTATTTTCAAACTGAGTCTTAATATCAATTTTGTGGATGCAGGCTGGTGTTAAAGACAAAACAAAACAAAAAATAAAGAAGGAAAGAAAGAAAATAGAATACAGTAGAGAATCAACTAGTACTGCACATAGTAATATTAAAGTATTGGTTTATGATGCTTTTATATGTATGTGTGTGTATGTCTGACTGTGTGAGATCTAACCTGTAGGTGTAAGTTTAAGAAACATATATATGTATGTGGCTCTTTGTATATCACTGCCCTGTACCACATTCTCTCTACTCCCATCTTACCCCAGATTTACTGTTAACATCCTAGATTGGTTCCAGAGTACATATACCCATGTTTAAAACACCAGCCAGGTAATTAACAAGTCTGATTTAGAACTCACATTGGAATAATGTTCTTTTTGGTCCCAGGTATCCTGGAGGGCAGTGCTTTGGGGCCTAGGTCTTCAATTCGTCTTTGGGATCTTGGTCATCAGAACTGATCCTGGATTTAATGCATTTCAGTGGCTGGGAGAACAGGTTCAGGTATGAGAAATCGAATGTGAGGGCACTGCTCTTTACAAACTCTAGAGAAAGGAGATTGGGGGAAACATGAGATAACACTGTGTCTTGTTAATGAGATCTGGCAGGAAAGGAGAGAGTACACGGGGGTACAGCTAAGCATAGGAAAGAAGAGAACTGAACTGCTGAGTCCTCTGTCCTTCACTGAGTAACTCACAGGGACATACCCTGGTTCCCAGGCTGTCAAAGGGAGGCCAACTTCAGTAGCAGCAGTAGGTCCTAGTCATACATGAGGCTGATCTTATCTTCCTTGTGTCTTTTCGTGACTTCACTCTTGTTCTCTCTCTCTCCTTTTTCTTTCAGATTTTCCTCAGCTATACAGTGGCTGGCTCCAGTTTTGTTTTTGGGGATGTTCTGGTCAAAGATGTCTTCGCCTTTCAGGTCATGTCTGTTTCATGAGCAAGAAAGAGGGTTAGTGGTGGTGGGTGGGGGGTGGGAAGAGGGATAAAACAGATGATGAAGACGTATATCCAAGAAATCAGACAGTTTGTATACCAATGACCCTAAGAAGAGGATTTGACCCCATCCATATAGGAAGCAGCATCAATCTCTTGCCCTTTGTTCAATGCCACACTGAAATTGGAATGAAATAGGGGTGGGAGAGGAAGGTTCAGAAAACATCTTCTTGTGGCTTAGCATTGATGGCATAATAGATTTCCAATACACTTAAAATTTATTCCTAAACTAGCTTGTGTTTAAATATCCACTGAGTATCTATACTGTATCAGCTGCACTTGGGATGATGGGAAGTTATCTTACATGCCTGAAACACAGTTTGCTTATGACATGTTCATTGTAGGATCTCACTGCCTGCCCCATCATTCTCATTACAGGCTTTACCCATTATCCTTTTCTTTGGATGTGTGATGTCCATCCTTTACTACCTGGGCCTTGTGCAGTGGGTTGTTCAGAAGGTGAGTCATTCTGCTATGTAGCCAGGAGGTGGGCTTTTATCGTGTGATCTGTCAAGAGGCATGAAGATGATACTTACCCACTCCAGTGTTCTTGCCTGGAGAATCCCAGGGACGGCAGAGCCTGGTGGGCTGCCGTCTATGGGGCTGCACAGAGTCGGACACAACTCAAGCGAATTAGCAGCAGTAGCAGCAGCAGCATTTCATATCTTGAGCATTAGAACCAATGTGAAAAGCACACTCTTTCAAGCATGCCTGATATCAGATGGTCAGGACCAGGCCTTGGGCAGGCTGAGGGGCACAGCAGGGAGAAAAAATGGGCTGAGCTACCATTTCATACTCAGTTTATTTTTTCTGGAAGCAAAGAGCCCTGAGTTCTGGTCAGGATCTGTTTGTAACTTGCTTTGTGGTCTCAGCCTTGTCACTTTTCTTCTCTAGGCCTTAATTTCATTACCAGTGTTAACAGAGGAGGGGTTTTGCTGGATACACTCTGAGATTTCTGCTAATGTTAATACTTTGGGTGTTTGCATCCCTTTAGATTGCTTGGTTTTTGCAAATCACCATGGGCACCACTGCCACAGAGACCCTGGCTGTGGCAGGAAACATCTTTGTGGGTATGGTAAGCATCTTGAGGACTTTTGATCTTTTCTGTGGGGAATAGAAACTATGGCAGACAGTGGGCTGAGAAATGTATGCTTTCCTTTTGAAAAGTCAGATAATTGAAGACTGGGGAGCCACTCATTCTGAGGAAACAAAATTCAGAAGCTCAAAGGAAATGCAACTGATTGTTTTCACCATTCATCTCTAATAATACTTATGTGATGCATGTAATGGGGACATACTTAACCACAGATCTCACTTCTTACAGAGGGATTTAGGGAAATGTCCTAGTCTAAATCATCCCCCTTGAGGGACTATGAAAGGTGTCTCCTCCATATTCTGGTTTCTTCCAGTGACCTTTGTTTTCCATGGTCTCTAAGGAGCCTTGCTCAGGGCCAACAACAAAGCTTTTCCCCATAATACTTTTTTGATACATTTGTCTCTATGGAGTAGGTGCTCAGTATTTGCTACTGACTGATCACTTAACACTAGGGACAATGGCTTATCAAACTGACAAGGAATTAGTATAGTATTGAAGTCTTTCTCTCCTAAGGTCCTAGGCTGATTAACTGTATTTGAAATGGTCTCAGAGTACTTCCATATATTTCTAGCACAGCATGCAACATTTTGCTGAAATTCTCCATAATCAATTTGATTTCCTCTACTAGACTATGAAGTCCTGAAAGTAGGAACTTTGCCTTGTTCATAAAATGTCCCTGTCATCTCCTATAACACTAGGCACATAGTTGTCATTCTTAAATATTACCTATTTTACAATACTAGATACAGTTTGCATAGTTAGGCCTCATAATTTCATATCATTTTCACAAATGTTATTTCTTTTGATTGTTTCATCAACGTTGGGCTTTGTTCATGTAGCAGTTCATTTAATGAATACTTTTTAAGCAGCTAATAGTTATTAGTAAGTACACTGTACTCCATAAAGTCATCCGTTAAGTATACAGTTTTAGACTGAGAACCTACAAAAGAAATATACCATTTCTCATCTATAGAATTCTAATTTTTAAATAGATGAGACAAACACATATGAAAACACATAGAACAGTGCCAGCCAGGATATAATTAGGTGCTAGAGGGAATGAGCTAGACATTAGGAGAGCCTAAGAGCAGAGCTCAGAGTTTGAAGGGCACCCACACTGGAGTGATATGCGCCAAGGGCTGGGATGGGCACTCTCGGGTCGGTAACTGCACCCCTCTTGAATCTGACTCTCTCTGTCTTGTTTTTAGACGGAGGCACCTCTGCTCATCCGTCCATACCTTGCAGACATGACACTCTCTGAAATCCATGCAGTGATGACTGGAGGGTTTGCCACCATTTCAGGCACTGTGTTGGGAGCCTTCATATCCTTTGGGGTAAGCATAGTCTGTTTGATCACTCCTGGGTGAGCCCAAGTCTGGGTTCTATAGATGCTGACTCCTAAGTCTGGCCTTACAGATTGATGCATCATCCTTGATTTCTGCCTCTGTGATGGCTGCCCCTTCTGCTCTTGCTTTGTCAAAGCTGGTATATCCAGAAGTGGAGGAGTCCAAGTTCAAGAATAAGGAAGGGGTAAAATTGCCCCGTGGGTGAGTCCAGTGAAGCATATGATTTGGGAGATGGTGAAGTCACATGCCGAATCAAGAGTGGTGCTGTGGTTCAAGGCTCCAAGTCCCCTGGAGAGGGAATAATATGATTCCATATCTCCTTGTGTCTACCTCTGCCTCTAGCTAATCATGTTGATTTGTTTCTTTTGTTTAACCCTGCTATTTCCTCTGCCTTCTGCATGCCAATATTCTCTGTTCTTTGTGTCAGTACATTTTCATGGTACTGAATTTGATACTGTGAAAATTAGTAATTTCCACAGAAAGGTTCACTAGGAACCCCCATCACCTCTTAAGCTGTTCTTGCACTCTCCTGTTGCACTCCTGCACTCCTGGGGCACTGGGACATCTCTTTTCTGAGGGGCTGAGATTACTCTAGACACCATACTCTTCCCTTACGCCCAATAACCACAGGAAGGAGAAGAATGTCCTGGAAGCTGCCAGCAATGGAGCCACAGATGCCGTAGGCCTTGCTACTAACGTAGCAGCCAACCTGATTGCCTTTTTGGCCGTGTTGGCCTTCATCAATGCTGCCCTCTCCTGGCTAGGGGAGATGGTAGACATACAGGGACTCACTTTTCAGGTAATGGATTCCATTTACCTGGGTGGTCCTTCTAGGGTGTGTTTGAGAAGTCCTTGAATTGCACATGTCTTCTGACCCACAGTGAGCTAAGGGAGCTTGGCAGGGAGAAGGGGTTAGGGGTCTGAGTCAAGGTTCCAGAGAAGTCCTGGGCTCCTGATGTGAGATATCTCTTTCTCTCATCCAGGTCATCTGCTCCTATGTCTTAAGGCCCATGGTTTTCATGATGGGTGTCGAGTGGGCAGACTGTCCAATGGTGGCTGAGATGGTGGGGATGAAATTCTTCACGAATGAGTTTGTGGCCTATCAGCAACTGTCTCAGTACAAAAACAAGCGTCTCTCTGGAGTGGAGGAGTGGATCGAAGGCAAGAAGCAGTGGATTTCTGTAAGTGCTAGTCTGGAAAAGCACTTATTACACAAAAGTTTGTCTCACACACACAGATCCCTCTCCAGGGTCCCAGGCCTGACCCTAGGAAGAGTCAGGGTCAAAGCAGAGCCTGACCCAAAGCAAGAGAGTAAGAGTGTGCTCAACTTCTGTGCCTGAGCTGCCCTGAGATCATTTCCCCTCCTCCCTCACCCCGCTCCACACTGACCCAGCTTCTCTCATAGATTTCATAGACTCCAAAGACTTTGACAAGAACACTGGGCAAGAAACCAGGGTGGTTTTATGTCATTATCCCTGTAATAACTCAGGGAGTGGTTATTTTCTGAGCATCCTTTCCACATTCCTTAGAGTGGTATGGACAAGATTGGGGGTTCTAAGTACTCTGGAACTTCTATCATGATTATACAACTGCACATATGGGACTGAATTTATTTATTTTTGTTTTCCCTAGGTGAGAGCTGAAATCATTACAACGTTTTCACTCTGTGGATTTGCCAATCTTAGTTCCATAGGAATCACACTGGGAGGCTTGAGTGAGTTAATTCTTTTCCCCAGCTACCCAATATGCCAGCCAGGTCCCAGCGTCTAGAGTAGGCAGCCCTGGTGCGTCAGTACAAGTTGAGCCCAGATAGAGAAGCTGATGTGAAATGGTCCTCTCCACTGGCAGTTAATTTGGAGTTCAGGTAATCATGCTACCTGGCTATGCGTGGAGCCAAGGCTGGGTTTAGAATCTCAACTTCTGTCATTTTTTTTCTTCCTCCCTGTTGGAGGCCCAAGAAACCAATTTTATTTTTCTTGTTCCTATGAGGAACACTATAATGGTATTATTTTTATTTTGCCATTAAATGGACATAGTACATAAATAAGTAAAAGCATTTTGTTTTTTGTTCAATAGTGAAGGTACTTTCTGAAATTATGCTGCTCACCAGCTGACTTCATAGACATAGGCCTTGTGCAAGGAATCATAGAACAAATGAAAACAGAGACACATAAGGTAGATAGATAGAGCAAGTGCTGTGAAGTATTGGAATTAAAGCTACAAGTCACCAGGTGTAGGAGGAATGAGTATTTTAAGCATACACAGATTACATTTAGATTGCTAAGAATATTGCTAAATGGCGATGGTTGGAGGAAATAATATGAAGAAAGTGGAGCTGTCCTTGAAGGCGGGGCAGAGAGAACTAGTGGGGATTCCAAGAGTTTGGAAGATCCCTGGGCTCCAAAATCACTGCAGATGATGACTGAAGCCATAAGATTAAAAGACACTTGTTCCTTGGAAGAAAAGCTATGACAAACCTAGACAGGGTATTAAAAAGCAGAGATCTTGCTTTGGTGACAAAAGTTCATTTAGTCAAAGCTATGGTTTTTCCAGTAGTCAAGTATGGATGTGAGAGTTGGACTATAAAGAAAGCTGAGTGCCGAAGAATTGATGCTTTTGAACTGTAGTGCCGGAGAAGACTCTTGAGAGTCCCTTGGACTGCAAGGAGATCCAACCAGTCAATCCTAAAGGAAATCAGTCCTGAACATTCATTTGAAAGGACTGATGTTGAAGCTGAAGCTCCAATACTTTGGCCACCTGATGTGAGGAGCCTACTCATTGAAAAAGACCATGATGCTAGGAATGGTTGAGGGCAGGAGGAGAAGGGGACGACAGAGGACAGGATGGTTGGATGGTATCACCGACTCAGTATGAGCAAGCTCTAGGAGTTGACGAAGAACAGGGAAGCCTGGCGTGCTGCAGTCCATGGGGTTGCAAAAAGTCAGACATGACTGAGCAACTAAAGAACAACAAATAAGAAAAATACAGCTTAGTATTTTTTATTGCACTCATGTTCTGGGCTAGAATCATTAACTTGATTTACTTGGTAGCTAATCAAACAAGTTAAAGGTGAAAGTTTCCTTTCAGTTTCTTTTCCCCTTCTGTCACAGTTGTCTGTCTTCTAAT
>SJYC01072613.1:0-18337 GCA_006408675.1 Madoqua kirkii
CTAGAACATTAACTTGATTTACTTGGTAGCTAATCAAACAAGTTAAAGGTGAAAGTTTCCTTTCAGTTTCTTTTCCCCTTCTGTCACAGTTGTCTGTCTTCTAATTCTGATACCCATTACCACCTGATTGTGAGACTGCCATCTAGTGGTGGAATACACACCACATGCCTAAGGCTTAGATGAATGTTGCCGGTCTCATCTCTCTGGCTCAAAATTGTCTAATTCTGTCCACCCTAAGCACGCCAATTTCTAGTGAACACCCAAGGCATTTGCACTGTCTGGAGCAATGCAGAGCTTTTCTTGGTTCAGATACATCTTAGGAATGTTCACAGAACCACCGAAGTTAGAGTCAGACACACCATCCCTGACCTGGGGAGTGTCTAAGTTAGTGACCTATTAATACATATACTTCTAAGCACACCACTGGCAACCATCTGGTGGTTGGCAGGAAGAATGCGATTCATCTGCTGTGTTTTGATACTCAGCATTCTTCTAATCCGGATTCATGGGTATACCCAGTTGCCTGGCAGGGAAGAGATTGAATTGTTTTGTTTTGTTGTCTGCAGCATCAATGGTACCCCACCGGAAGAGTGACTTGTCCAAGGTTGTGGTCAGTGCCCTCTTCACAGGGGCCTGTGTATCCCTTATCAGCGCCTGTGTGGCAGGTAAGTGTCCCAGCTTACTCTCAGAATAACTGATTTAACCATCTGTCTCACATATGCATGGAAAAGGCTCCAAATGTACAGTGTTTTCAATTTATACCCAGAGAATAAAGAGCCTTCAGGAACATGTGTAAAACCTTCCCCTTAGCATCTCTGTCTCCTTTATCCAGGAATCCTCTATGTCCCCAGGGGAGCAGAAACTGACTGTGTCTCCTTCCTAAACACTAGTTTCACCAACCGAACCTATGAGACCTATGTGTGCTGCAGAGAGCTCTTTCAGAGGTGAGTGAACACTGGATCCCTGCTCGAGTCTCCTCTTTTATGCTCTCTTTCACTCAGGAATTTCTGGGATTGGGGAAAAGTAAGTCTTGAGGATAGTCACATGGATACTGAAGAGAACATATAAGAAGGGGGATAGGTATTTGTGGTGGTCTAAATCTCTCTTCTTTTCTATTGTTAGATGCATATTCACTATTAGCTCTAGCATCGACAAGTCATCAGTTTTACAAATGACAATACCCTGTATTGATGGGGTATGGAGAAGTGGAGGGGTAGCAGAAGAAGTAAGGGAGGGTGGTTTCCCTGATCAGAAGTGAAGTATTTATTGTGATTTGAACATAGATAGGTTGTAGGTGAAGGTTGACAATGGTCCTGAGTAGCCCAACACTTAAGAGCTTCTTCAAACAGAAATGAAGACTGAGAGAAATAAAGATGAAATTGAGAAAATCATGATGCATTCAGGTAGTGTAAAAACGAACTTGTTTACCAATTTGTGGGAAATTATTAGAATAGTTTTCTGGTTCTGTGTGTAAGGAACTCAGAGGTAACCACTCCATCTTAAGATGAAAGTGAAAAAAAGCTGAACAGTCTGAAAAATCAAGAACTCTTCTTGAATGTGTAAGAAACACAAGGCAAACTGCTGACCCCAAGACTGGAGCGACAGGCAAACACAGGGAGTCATGGTTTACTGGAGCCGCAGAAACCTGTGCAGGGGCAGGAAAACCTGAAACTGCAGTTGCTGAAGCCTCAGGGAGGACAAGGCTGAGTGTTAAAAACTCTGAGGGGACCCACTTCTCAGGGGAAACTCCACATTTTTGGAAGTTTTACCTCTTGGAACTAGACTATGTTCTCATAGTAAATACTGGACAAAACCCCCCGCATGCTTCTGGCAAGTGGAGGGGAAAAGGAACTATTTTGAAATACACCAAAGCACTCTGTTTTTTTAAACAAGACCTGCCTTTAGGAAAAACTAATTAACCAAAGCCTAACCACCTGGGATATTATCAGAGTCCACCTGACCTAGAAAAAGAAATACCCAACTTCAGCCCACTCTAGCCATCCTGTCCCATTCAAGGAGGGAGGAAAGACTGAGAAACACTTGTGAAGTTAGAGTTCAGAGGCACAGGCTAACTAAAAGGCTGAGACCTAGCCACAGGACAATAGAATGCCTCCTCTCCCCAACATCTCACCACTACATTGCTAAGGTCTATTTAGAGCTGTTCCTTTTATGGGTATATCATGTCTAGTTATCAAGAAGAAATTACAAAACACACTAAAAGGCAAAAAACACAATTTGAGGAGACAGAGCAAGCATCAAAACCAGACATGGCAGAGATTTTCAGATAATCAGAGTGGAAATTTTAAACAGTTATGATTAATATGGACCTTCCCTAGTGGCTCAGTGGTAAAGAATCCACGTGCCAATGTAGGAGACACGGGTTCCAACCTTGGATTGGGAAGATCCCTAGAGAAGGAAATGCCAACCTACTCCAGTATTCTTGCCTGGGAAATTCTGTGGAGAGAGGAGCGTGGAGGGCCACAGTCCATGGGGTCACAAACAAGTGGAACATGACTTAGTGACTAAACAACAATGATCATTACACTAAGGATAAAGTAGGCAGTGTGCAAGAACAGATGAGCAATGGAAGTACAGAGATACAGGAATCCTAAGAAAGCGCCAAAAGGAAATGCTGCAGACCAAAAGCACTGTAACTAAGTGAAGAATGCCTTTGAATAGCGTATTGGTAGACTAAGCACATCTGAGAAAAGCACTTCCAGCTTGAAGCTATATCAGCAGAAATCTTCAAAACTGAAAAGCAAGGAGAACAAAGACCAGAAAAAAACTAAAATAGAACATTTGAGGATTATGGGACAACTTCAAAAGGTGTAACATACATGTAATATGAATACCAAAAGGAGAAGAAGAACTATTCAAAACAATTATGACTGAGAATTTCCCCAAATTAATGTCAGGCACCAAACCACAGATCTGGGAAGCTCAGAGAACATCAAGCAGGATAAATGCCAAGAGAACTATACTTAAACATATCATTTTCAAACAATAGAAAATCAAAGACAAAGAAAAAATACCAAAAGAAGTCAGTTGAAAACTAAGGGGAGTATATCATAACTAAAAGAATTAGTTACAGGACCCAGAAAGGAAAGATCTGAGGAACTGCAAAAGATATTTGGTTATGCAAAAGCAAAAGATGTGTGTACCTGTACTGATATGTCAGTGAATAAAGAGTTCTGGAAGGTGAGGCTGAAAGATCTTATAAGGCCTTCTATGAAATGCTAAGGAATTTAGATTTGGACTTACAGAATTCTGAACACATGCTGAGATGTTTATTCAAAAGATCATGTTGGATGTCGGGGAGACCAATAAACACATTGCTGTAATACTCTCAAGTAGGAGATGATGAGAGCTGATACTAAGTAATTGTGAGGATGAAGATACATTAGACCAAAAAGAATCAATAGGATTGTTTATTGAAGGGAAGAAAAGGGTCAGGAAGAGAAAGGAGTCTCAAATGTCTGTACCCTTTCTGGCTCGGGCAAGTAGATCTAAGTGCTGGCGTTCATTAACTGACAAGAAGGGGATTGATTCTGGGAGTGGGAGTAAAGGGGAGAGATTATGACTTAATTCAGGTAAATATGTTGATTTAGAAGTACTTGTGGAAACATCATGTGAAGCAACTTAGGTCTGGAGTTCAGGAGAGAAATAAGAACTGGAGATAGATTTGGAAGTCATCATTGAGTACGTGATCTTACATATGTTCACTATACAAGTAGAGGCTTGGGTACTAGCTCCTTAACAAGTAACTATGCCAGGTGAACAGATATTACCCTCCTGGGTTTGGAGGTTTTCATCAGAGAAGGCAACCAATATCTTCTGAAAAACTAATCTTTTTGCTGCACTGATAAAGATGAATCATAATCTAGATAAATCATTGGTCTGGCATAGTTATAATTCCTCTGTTCTTATGGCAGTTCAGTAGATATCATCATAGGCATAATATAAGGTAAATGAATAAGGTGAAAATTGCTAATTTTTGTTTAATGATGAGTACATCACTGAACCTCACTAAAAGATTAATAGAATACTATTTCCTGCTCATTTCTGCCCTCAGAAATGCAACTGACTTTTTTGCCAAAGTCACTTACTGAGTATCATTAGTATCTAGAATCTTAAAGAGAATGTTTTTGTCCAGTTCATTCATAGTAAATATTTGGAGTGATTCCAGATCAAGATGACAACAAAGGAGGCTTGAATTTCCCTTTTCCTATATGCCCACCAAGTGTACAGCTACACATGCAATAATTGCCTCTAAGAAAAATCAAGAAACTAGCTGAATGATGCCTATGACTGAGAAAATACCTACACTGAACTGGGTAGGAAAGGCTGAGACATACTCTCATTATAAACCCCACCCCTGGCAGAGCACCATGTAATGGAAAGGAACTCCCAACCCTAAGCTTCCCCCTAAGCAGTGAAGGGTTTAGACTGCACATCTATGGCCCCCGTGTTTAAGGCTCCACTCTGCCTACCTCCCTACCCCTTCATGTTTACCCATGTAGGAGAATGAAACTGAACTCCTGTCTTATACCATACACAAAAGTCGACTCAAAATTTATTAAAGACTTGAACATAAGACCTGAAACCTTGAAAATCCTTGCAGAAAACATAGACAGCACTGGACGTTGGTCTTAGTAATGATTTTTTTTAATGAAAATTTAAAAAATTGTAGCATATACTTGCTTTACAATATTGTGTTAGTTTCTGCTGTATGGCAAAGTGAATCAGCTATATGCACACATATATTTCCTCCCTCTTAAACCTCCCTCCCACTCCACCCCCCATCCCACCACTCTAGGTCATTGCAGAGCACTGACCTGAGTTCCCTGTGGTATACAGCAGCTTCCAACTAGCTACTTTACACATGTGTGTATGTAGTGTGTATGCTGCTGCTGCTGCTGCTAAGTTGCTTCAGTTGTGTCTGACTCTGTGTGACCTCGTAGAGGGCAGTGTACCAGGTGCCCACGTCCCTGGGATTCTCCAGGCAAGAACACTGGAGTGAGATGCCATTTCTTTCTCAAATGCGTGAAAGTGAAAATTGAAAGTGAAGTTGCTCAGTCGTGTCCGACTCTTAGCAACCCCACGGACTGCAGCCCACCAGGCTCCTCCATCCATGGGATTTTCCAGGCAAGAGTACTGGAGTGGGTTGCCATTGCCTTCTCCATGTAGTGTATATGCTGCTATTATGTCTCTCAATTAGTCCCACCCTCCCCTGCTGTGTCCACAAGTCTGTTCTCTATGTCTCTGTCTCTATTCCTGCCCTGCAGATATGTTCATCAGTAACATTTTCTAGATTAATATACGATATTTATTTTTCTGACTGATTTCACTCAGTATGACAGACTCTAGGTTTATTCATGTAACTACAAATGACCCAATTTTGTTCCTTTTTATGCCTGAGTAATATTCCACTGGGAGCTTCCTTGGAGGCTCTATGTGGTAAAGAATCTGCCTGCCAATGCAGGAGCCACAGGCGACACTGGTTCAGTCTGTCCATGAGCTCACAAAAGAGTCAGACATGACTTAGCGACCAAAACAACAGCAGCAGTATTCCATTGTGCATATGTATCCCATCTTCTGTTGATGGACAGCTAGGTTGCTTCCATGCCCTGGCTTTTGTAAATAGTGCTGCAATGGGCAGTGGGGTACATGTATCTTTTTGAATTAATGGTTTTCTCAGGGTATATGCCTGGTAGTGGGATTGTTGGGTCATATGGTTGTTCTATTTTTAATTTTTTTAAGGAACCTCTGCATGTTCTCCTTAGTGGCCATATCAATTTATGTTCCCACCAACAGTGCATGAGGGTTCCCTTTTCTCCACACACTCTTTAGCATTTATTGTTTGTAGGTTTTTTGATGATGGCCATTCTGACTAGTTTGAGGTGTTAACTCGCTGTGGTTTTGATTTGTATTTCTCTAATAATTAGTGATATTGAGCATCTCTTCATATGTTTGTTGGCCATTTGTATATCTTCTTTGGAGAAATGTCTGTTTAGATCTTTTATCCATTTTTTGATTGGATTGCTATTTTGATATTGAGCTGTATGAGCTGCATGTATATTTTGGAGATTAATCCTTTGTCAGTTGTTTCATTTGCAAATATTTTCTCCCATTCTGAGAATTATCTTTTCATCTTGTTTATAGTTTTCCTTTGCTGTGCAAGCTTTTATAAACAGTTTAATTATTTCCTATTTATTTCTGTTTTTATTTTTGTTATTCTAGGCAGTGGGTCAAAAAGTATCTTGCAGTGATTTATGTCACAGAGCGTTCTACCTGTGTTTTCTGTAAGAGTTTTATAGTATCTGAACTTACATTTAGATCTTTAATTCATTTTGAGGTTATTTTGAGAATGGCATTAGGAAGTGTTATAATTTCATACTTTTATATGTAGCTGTCCAGTTTTGCCAGCACCACTTACTGAAGAGGCTGTCTTTTCTCCATTGTATTTTCTTGCCTCCTTTGTCAAAGATAAGGTGAAGGTATGTGCATTTATCTCTGGAGCTTTCCTCTGGAGCTTTCTATCCTGTTCCATTGATCTGTACTTCTGTTTTTGTTAGTAATGATTTTTTTTTTTTTTGAAAGCAAAAGCAACAAAAACAAAAAAGAGCCAACTGGGACTTCATCAAACTAAAAAGCTTCTGCACAGCAAAAAAAAAAAAAAAAAAAAGTGAAAAGTCAACTAACAAAATGGGACAAAATATTTGCAAAACACATATCCAGTAAGGAATATACAAAATATACAAGGAACTTAATATAGATCAATAGCAACCACCCCCAAATAATCCAATTTAAAAATGAGCAGAGGAATTGAACAGACATTTTTCCAAAGAAGTCACCCAAATGGTCAGTGGCCAGTAGATACATAAGGAAATATAAATAAAAACCAAAATGAAGTATCACCTTACACCTATTAGGGTGGCTGTCATAAAGAAGACAAGTGACAACAAATGCTGGCAAGGATGTGGAGAAAAGAAAACTCTTTTACACAGTTTGTGGAAATGTAAAATGGTACAGTCACTTGGAGGTTCTTGAAGAAACTAAAAATAGAACTACCATATTATCCAGAATTCTGGATATATATCCAAAGGAAACAAAGTCATTATCTGTACTCCCATGTTCATTGCAGCATTATTATGGCCACTGTTGTAGCCATGGTATGGAAACAACCCATGTGTCCACTAAAGATGGAGGGATAAATAAACTGTTATAGAAGTATACAGTAGAATGTTATTCATCCTTACAAAAGAAAGAAATCCTGGTATTTGCAACAATATGGATGAACAATAACACTAAGCAAAATAAGCCAGAAAAAGACAAATGTTGCATGGTCTCACTTATATGTGAAATCTAAAAAAAATGAAATAAAAATTGCACATACAGAATGGTGGTTGCCTGTGCCTAGCGGCTGGGGGAATAGAGAGAAGCTGATATAATAGTACAAACTTTCAGATATAAGATAATAGATCTGAGAATTTAATGTATCTCATGGTGACTATAGTTAATAATACTGTATCATATAATTGAAATTTGCTAAGAGAGTAGAACTTGTGTTCTCATCATACACACACAAAAGTAAATATGTGAGGTGATAGATGTGTTAATTAACTCGATGTTGGGAATCCTTTCACAATATATGCATATGTCAACTCATCACACTGTACACTTTCTACATATTACAGCTTTACTTGTTAATTATACCTCAGTAGAGCTGAAACACACATACATATACAACCAAGCCTGAGCTGTTTTGTCTTTTTCCAGACTTGAAACTTCTTATTTTATATTGGAGTATAGCCTATTAACAATGTTGTGGTAGTTTCAGGTGAACAGAGAAAGGACTCAGCCATACATGTACTTGTATCCATTCTCCCCTAAACCCTCCTCCCACCCAGACTGGTACATAACTTTGAGCAGAGTTCCATGTGCTATACAATAGGTCTTTGTTGGTTATGCATTTTAAATATAGCAGTGTATACATGACCTTCCCAGTGTTTACCTTTCTTAAGAGGGAAATGGCTTTGGAATATCATCTCACTTTTTTTGAATACATTCAATTCTAAATCACATTACAAAGCATAAATTTTGCTTCAGTGATGTTTGGAAAGGACTACGGTTAGGAATTGAAATTGGGCACAGAAGCAGACACATTGTATAGAGTTTCTTCCTAGTATTATCTTGGGACTGAATGAAAAAATACACTTAATCTGTCCTGCTTTCTTGGTCATTGTGATTGGAGTTATTAATAGGCTTCTGTTTTTGTTTTCACCTGCTTGGTAGAACTTACTGGTACATCTTGTTGCATTGCTTTTATCTGACCCACTGTGTTCTGGTTTTTCATTTCAGTACTTCTCTGAATGGGACCTACAACCCTCCTTCTTTTTCTGGTCCCTGGGAAGATAAAGAATTCAGTGCTATCGCACTTTATAATTGCTGTGATCTCTACACCAGTGCTGTCTGTGTCTAAAGCTGGTTCATTTCCGTAAAAGTCCTAATCTGGATGGCTTTTTGATGGCAAAGGTATTTATGTACTCAGAGTTCTCATCCTATAACTAATGCACTTTGATCTTTAACAGTAAACATAAAATTTTCATTTTGGTTCACTATATGTCAGTAATGAAAATTAGCACTCATTTTTCCATTATTTGGCTGAACCAAATAAGAAATTTCTTATGGGCTCTGTTTGAGCTTAGATTCAAAATAATGAATATTAACACATCAAAAAATATCTTACAAACCTTGCTTCTAGTTGCCATCTTAAGAATTATATGATGTAGTATGCTATAAATGTGATTTGGTATGTAATGTGTACTGAGGTAAAAAAGCTGTATTTCTTGAAGTTCTATGGATGAGCTGGGTTTATGATACTAAATGTATACATGAATATTGAACGATAAGATTTTTCTGGTTGTCACACATTTGTAAACCTGAAAACTCCTTAAAATCATTACATAGTAATATTTCCTGTATGCAGACTTATAAGGAATGTCTGTTTCTTAGAGGCCCTTTTTTAATTTTAGTATTCTGCTTTAGTGCCATTTTGCTTTAAGTTTACTGACTCTTCTAAAATGATGGTTTTCGGGGGAGATGACACTTTTTCCTCCCAGAGGACATTTGTCAATGTCTTGAGGTATAATTAACTGTCACAACTTGGGGGGTGCTACTGATGTCTTCTATTGAGTAGAGGCCAGAAATGCTGCTAAATATTCTAGTGTGCACGGTCAACCTCACAACAAAGAATTCTCTGGCCCCAAATGTCAACAGTGCTCAAGTTGAGACACTCTGACTTGGAATATTTCTTATATCTAATATTATTTATAGTATTATAGCCTTAAGGAAGAGTTTCAAAAGAATGTAGGAGCTCCTCAAAAAGTTATAAAATAGCCATATGGCCCCACAATTCTATTCCTTGGTATACCCAAAAGAACTGAACACGGGTGTTGAAACAAGTGTGTGTACATGCACGCCCACAGTAGCACTATTCACAATAGTCAAAAGGTGGAAACAGTCCAAATGTCTATCAGTAGCTGAATGGATAAACAAATAGTTTTATGTACATACAATGGAATTTTATTCAGTCATAAAAATCATGAAGTACTGATATATCCTACATGGATGAACCTAGAAAACATCATGCTAAGACAAAGAAGCCAGACACAAAGGCTTATTATTATATGATTCTATTTTGTATGATTCCCTTTATATGAAATATTCAGCATAGATACTCCATGGAGACAGAACACAGATTGCTGCTTGCCAAGGGGAGGTGTTGGGGAGGAGGAGTAGGGAGTTACTGCTTAATGAGTATGCGGTTTTACTGTGGAATGATGGAAATGTTTTGGAACTAGATAGAAATCGTGGTTACACAACATTGTGAAAGTACTAAATGTCAGTGGTTTGTTCACTTTCAAATGTATAATTTTATGTTATGTAAATTTCCCCTCAATAAATTATATATTTATATATATATATTAATACTATTTGTATGTCTCCTTAGCGAATCTGCCTTCTTCCACTTGACAATTATCTGAGCTCAGAACCTCTTGGCCTTCCTTCTTGTCTCCTTTCCTATCTTCTCTTCCTTATTTTTGGTAAGTACCAGACCACCTTACCTGTCTCCTGAGAAACCTGTATGAGAGTTAAGAAGCATCAGTTAGAACTGGACATAGAACAGTGGACTGGTTCAAAATTGGGAGAGGAGTATGACAAAGCTGTATATTGTCACCTCTGCTTATTTAGCTTCTATGCAGAGCACATCACGCGAAATGCTGGGCTGGATGAAGCACAAGCTGGAATCAAGATTGCTGGGAGAAATATCAACAACCTCAGATATGCAGATGACACCACTAATGGCAGAAAGTGAAGAGGAACTAAAAAGCCTCTTGATGAGGGTGAAAGAAGATAGTGAAAAATCTGGCTTAAAACTCAACATTCAAAAAACGAAGATCATGGCTAGTATCATTACCATTTAAGGAGCTGAATTCACAACCAGGAATTTACTGCATTCTGTGCCAAATTTAATTCACACAAGGAAGGGTATGGAATGGAGGGCTCTCCTTATCTTCTTTCAGGGGTAAGGGCTGGCATTCTCATTCTGTCTCCTGTTTGAAATGAATCTGATCTACACTCTGGCGCATAAGAGGGCCGCACTGTAACAGCAGTAAGTGTGACAACACCATCAGCAGGAGAGTCTCACAAGCAGAAGGAATGAAAAGTGAGGACTGAACGGGATCGGGACAAAGGCAATGCCACCTCCTGGGCCCGGGAGGCACTCACATACTAGCACAGCAGTGACCAGGGGTCACAAAGAGTCGGACACAGCTGAGTGACTGAACTGAACTGATGAGGGTGGAAGCAGGCTGGGCAGGCCAGGATGTGTGTGAAGTGCTGGTCAACCCCGAGGCGCAAGGCAGGGACCAGTTGCTCTTGGACTCTGTCTTGGCTGTGTGTGTGTGTGTGCAAACATGCCTACTTGGTGTTCTGGGAGACACCACAGAGCACGTGCTTGATGACTTTCACAACCGTCTCCCAGTTTCCATCCCCAGTTAAGGAGCCCCAGGCAGAGAGGAGACAGGAGGCTGAGGAAGGATGAGCAAGAGAAAAGATCAGGAGGACCAGGAGAAATGGAGTTTATGGAAGGGGCTGGTTAGGATGTGGAAATGAGGAAAGGAGAGTGGCGGCTTGGGTCACCCAATGAGTAGAATCTGTTCTCTCAAACACTGCGCCGTAAAGCCTCCTTCGTGTATGTCGTTCCACCATCTGCCATTTTTGTTTTTGTGTGTATACAGCTTTCTAGACCAGTACACATAGATCTACCTCATTCACTTTCTTGGCTACCTGGTATACCATGTAAGGAGGTACCCTATTTGTAGACATTTAGGTTGACTTGGTGGCTCAGCTGGTAAAGAATCTGCCTGCAATGCGGGAGAGCTGGGTTCAATCCCTGGGTTGGGAAGATCCCCTGGAGAAGGGAAAGGCTACCCACTCCAGTATTCTGGCCTGGAGAATTCCATGGACTATAGGGTCCATGGGGTCACAAAGAGTCTGATACGACTGAGTGACTTTCACCTTCACCAGGTTGACTCATATTTGACCGATTATGTTTAAAGGTCTGAGTAGGACCATGATTTAGTGACCAAACAGCAGCGACAGCTGAGGGGGACGGTTTGTGTTTGACTCCCACTTCTGACTCTCCTTTGCACGCCTGACCTACTCTTGGTGAGGTCTTTGCCTGGGGTATTGGTTGTCAAACATTTAAATATTCCCACATTCTGTGGGAATAACTGAATTTTAAGACAAGAATGAAAAGATTAGGAGCTGAGAGATCTGGATTCAGAGGCCTGGCCTGAGTCTCGTTCAAGCCCTATTCAAGTTCTTAATATCTGAAAAGCCCAACTTCCAGTTCTGCTTAATGAAGATAATGATAATCATATCCACTTTATAAATTGCTAGAAATTTTGAAATAATAATGTATATGAAAAAAACTACATAAGAAGTGAAAGTGTAAGGATCTTAAATCAGAGCATTTGCTCCTTTATACATGAACATTCACTTGGCATTTATCAAGCTTCTGGCATTGCTTAATGAGATTGGTGTGCACCCTCCCTCAAACCCTCCCCCTGCTCCCCCCTTCCATTTAATTCCTAAAACAATCCTTTAAGAAAGCTACTGTTGTTATCACAGTTTTCCAAAGGAGGAAGTATATACTTAGAGAGACTGAGTTGCTCCCTAGAGTCACATAGTAAGTGAAAGAATCATGATTTGATCCCAGGGTTTCAAACACTTTGTCTATTTTCATCCTATCCCAGCCCTCCCTACCTTCCTTACCTCTCTAACCTAGTGCCTCAGGGTCCACCAGTTTAATCCAGATGATCTCAGCAGCCTCTAAAGTATTAATATCTATTATTTCTGAAAGACTTGGGTGCCAATCATGTCCTGCTGTGTGCCATCCTTTGTATTTTTGTCTTATTTTGCTATTTGTCTTTGTCGTCATCTATTGCAGCAAGTATAAAAATGATTATTATAAAAACCTCAAGGTTTTTGACAAGTCTCTCAAAACAGAATTGTCTTTACTTTTATCATCTCTTTGAATTTGGAGTCCCATGATGTCAGAGACTAAGTCTGTTTTATTTGTTACCAAAGCTCTAGGAGCTAGTACTGTTTTAGCAAAATGAAACAAACAAGCAAAAAAATGCATTTAATACTTGTTGAGACAAAAAAGATGAAGCTCCGAGGGTTTTGGCCTGATACCTAGGAGCCAAACACAGGGAAACAAAGTGTGTTATATGAAAGAACATACATAAAGCACTTATACTGCCTGGTATAGTGTTGTTATTATTGCTACATATGTATAATAGGTTTGGCAAGGGTATGGCTAGCAGGTAGAAAATGAAATCCAAAGAAAATAAAAATGGAGCAGAATAATGCTGGTTAGTTTGTGAATAGATGTCCAGTGAGGAATTTACAAGAAGAAAAGTTCAAAGGTCATTTAGGAACAGGGATACTTAATATTTAACCCCATGAACTTTGCCCCCAAATCTGTATTAAAAGTCTGCTCTATATATGATCTGGTGCCAGTGGTATTTTGATCATTTCAAGAATCCAGATGGTATCTAGTACAGATGGTGTGGTGTAAGCATTTGAGTCAGCAGAGAAAGAGCAATCATCAGGAGCAAAACAGAGCTAAAAATTATAAGGAGAGAAATAGTCCAAGGAAGTTCAGAAACATTGAAAACAATGCTGGTTTTTCTTGTTTTATAAAGGATGAGAGTTCAAGACCATTTCCATTAAATTGTGGCAATTGGGGTATTCTCCAGGAGGGTGGAGGACTTTTGAGATACCAAGACAGTTAAACCTTGAGTTACACTGCTGTGGTTATTCTCTGTAGGCTGTGTTTATGTTGTACCCTCCTGGACTGTGAAATTTCACAGCCGGACTGTGAAATTTTGCATCTAGAGAGGAGAACTGAGTTGAGTTTGTATGGCATTTTTCTGCTAATGAATTTCTTTTTTCTTTTTTTCTTAACATGAGTTCACTGAAACTAACAAAACTTTTTGTGGTATGTAATGCTGGCATCACTCTTCTCCTTTCTATTTTAAAACAAGGAAACTCAAGCACAGAGAGGTTAAGTGCACTTGCCCTTGGTTACAGAGCTAGCAAGTACCTAAGCCAGCATAGTTTAGTGAAAAGACACAGTGTAATAAGGCTCTTCACTGCTGCTGCTGCTGCTGCTGCTGCTAAGTCGCTTCAGTCGTGTCCGACTCTGTGCGACCCCATAGACGGCAGCCCATCAGGCTCCACCGTCCCTGGGATTCTCCAGGCAAGAACACTGGAGTGGGTTGCCATTTCCTTCTCCAAGGCTCTTCACTATATGGGTGAAATTTAACTTTCTAATCTCTTTTTTCCTGTCTTTTTTAAAAAATTGAGATACAGTTGATTTACAATATTATATTTTAGGTATTTTAGGTGTATAACATAGTGATTCAAAATTTTTATACTTTATACTCCATTATGCTTAATAGAAAATATTGGCTGGGACTTCCCTTGTGGTCCAGTGGTTAAGAATCTGCCTGCCAATGCAGGGGACATGGATTTGATCTCTGGTTTGGGAATTAAGATCCCACGTACCGCAGGACAACTGAGTCCACATCCTGCAACTACTGAGCCTGCACTCCCTAAAGCCTGTGCTCCACAGCAAGATAAGTAAGCCGCCATAAGAAGCAGCTGCTACTGCAGCTAGAGAGTAAGCCCTTGCTTGGCACAACTAGAGAAAGACCGTGAGTAGCAATAAAGACCCAGCACAGCCAAAAATAAAAAATCAATAAATAACAAGTAAATATTGGCTCTATTCCTAGTATACGATATATCCTTGTAGCTTATTCACTTTATACATAGTAGTTTGTACCTCTTAATGGCTGATCCCTATCCTGTCCCTCCCCCTACTAGCTTATTCTCTGTATCTTTGAGTCCTTTTCTTTTTGTTATATTCACTAGTTTGTTTTATTTTTTAGAGACCACATGTAAGTGATAACATTCAGTATTTGTCTTTCTCTATCAGACGTATTTCACTAAGCATGATATCCTCCAGGTCCACCCATGTTATTGCAAATGGCAAAATTTCATTTTTTTTTATTAGCTGAGTAGGAATCCATCCAGTCTCCTTCTTACCACTGTCTCATGCCACTCATCCATGTACACAGTGACCACAGAGATCTATAGGCTTTCCCTAAGAAATCTACAGCTTGGTGACTTTGAAAGAGGTAACTAACCTCTCAGAGCTGCTGTTCTCACAGTTGTACTAATGAAGATTAATGATTTCATTAAGGATTGTTGTGGGGATTAAATTTCCTAACTTTAAGGCATCGAAACACAGAGATGTTTAAGGAATGTTCTCTCCTTGATTCCCTGACTTTATTTCTCTTTCCTGTCTTTCAACTTTAAGTTCAGTACTTTCTGCATAACTCTACCACACATTTCTTATATCTCACTGCAGCTTCAATGGCACCTGGCTTCATGTCTTGTGCATGCCTCAACTCCTCTCCTGAGGCTAAAGGTAGTCTCAGAAGGATGGGGCAAAGGACTGGGTTAGTTCTGGCTGGTAGTTGCTGAGGGTGGCCTGAGGGTACTACATTTAAGGTACAAGACCAAGATCAGAAATGATGGAGCCAAAGCTGTTTTCAGGTAATGGAGGTGATGTAGATCCAGGAACAGGGGCAACTAGGCCATCAAAAGGTTTCAAACAAGCACCAGACACTCTTGATAAACACTTGTTATCATCACTAAGAAAAGCATGATTTAGGAAATTCACTAGAAACCACCCGTGTTACAACTTATATTTTTTATTAGATCATAACTTCCATCAGTTTTTATCTTTAAAAGTTCAACTCTTATATCCAGAACAATAAAGGCATATTTTATGAAAGCCCCAAATTCACTTTTGACTGTTTCAAGGCTCATGTCTATCACATTCATCACATAGATTTACCTTGACTATAAAAATCCTTTCCATATATTTTAGGCAGAAATAAAAACAGAATATTGAAGGCATTTTTAACACATAGAACAGCAATTTCTTTGCTGAAATCATATTTCCATTTGTCAAGAGCTGTTGTTCCATCGAGGGAAGCAAGCATTATATCCATGGCAGTGACTGTCTCATAAAGAAAACATAGAGAAGGGAGCCCTCTTTTCCACAGCGACAAGACTAAGGTTTGAATTAATCATTAAGTGAAGGATATTTATTTATGATTAACCAAACTTAGAGGGTCATGTAGCAAATTTCCCAAAGAAAGTATTATCCTTCAGATATTCATTTGACATTTGAGGTCTCCTGTATTCATGGTTTCGAAACAAATTTATGACTCCATGAATGGGCAAGTTATCCTTCAGCTACATGGCTATGATTTATAAACAACAACAAAAAAATAATTTATTTCCTTAGTGGATTTCAGAGACAAGTTAAATGTTTAAAATAATTTTTAAGGTGGTGAAACAATGAAAGGCATTATTGCTAGTTATATATATTTTAAAGGTAAGATACTCAGCTCCATTGCATAGCTGTGTGTGGCCTGGCCAGTGACCACCACTGTTGTCAATTTGTTGCAAATCCATTTGGCTGCTTGACTGTGCCCCGCTGCTGTGGACCACTGCCCATGGCATTGTTGAACCACTCAGATGTGTCTGTATCAGAGTGATGACTGAGTCCCGTGGTGCCTAACAAAGGCTTAGAGCAGGGGGAAGGACTGAAGGAGGATGTTCATAACACTGTACGGATCACAAGACAATCATACACAAAAGTTTCACTTAATTACTATTAATAAGAGTAGCTAACGTTTGCTGAGTGCATACTGAATGCCAGGCACTGGGTATTACTTGACTGAGTTCTCACAGAAACCCTATCAGTTATCCTACAGTCATAAAGCAACAGCCCCTGCTCCTGTCTAGCCCTCACAAACTGAGGGTTCCCCACAGGTAGTACGGACTGGGAGAAAGAACCAAAGAACCTGGAGTTTGGCTAGAATGGACTGCAGAGGGTCTGGCTTCCAGAAATGTAGGCGAGTTCTGTCTGGGGATAGATAAAACGTAGCCCATGAGAGACAGGAGGTGAACGGAGTCAGCATTGCTCACTCCTTCTCCTGGGTGATGGGCTGTTCTGAGAAATAATGGCTTCATAAGTGCTCTCTCCGTGGAGACACGATACCACGGTCAAGCAGCCAGCTTTACAGTGAAGCTATGGCCATCTTGGTAACACATCCTTTATATTGTTTTCACTTTTCCCCTACCTCACTTCTTTTTTCTCTTAAACTTTCTTCTTTAGAATTCCACTCATCAACAAAACTTCAGTACATAATCTTCTGCTTCAAGGTTTTTTTCTTAGGACTCTGTTAAAAAGCACTGAGAACTGTTTTGTTTATTTTAAAAAATCATTTGATTACACCACATGGCACATGGGATCTTAGTTCCCGACCAGGGATCAAACCTGTGCCCCCTGCGTTGGGAGCAGGGAGTCTTCACTGCCCTGCCAGAGAAGTCCAGTGGCATTTCAGAGAATCGGTGGGAACAGGATGACTTTGGTAAGCCTCACACGTGAAATGACATGCACGAGGACTTCCACTGTTTGGGGAGGAGCTTGGGGCCAAGGTGTCAGGGATGGGGAGCAAAAGAAAAATGAGGTAACAACAAGCTTATACATCAGCTAGAACTGATGATCAAGTTTTGAGCTTCTTTAGAAAGGTGTGGTTTTAGAAAAGAAAGTTTCATATTCGTGAAAACTTTAAGAGACTATATTCCAGAACGGAGGGGGAAATGTAGCTGTAGAGCTGAAGAACAGGTTACTCTTCCTGTCCCTTTCTTCTCTGCCTCTGTGTAGTCTTTGGACCCCAAAGACCACCATCGGAAGCCTAAGTGATCACCATCAATAATGACTGCATCATTGGAAGGACATTTTCACAGAGTGTACTAGGAGGGAAAGTGATAGCCAAGGGTCTAAACAAGGCGTTGTTGATGGAGCAAGAGAACTTGACTGCTCTGGAGTTCTGCTTCTATATCTCTAATCCCAGGCAGTGTAGAGTCGAGGAAATAAACCCAGACTTTGGCTAGGTGAATTTTCACAGAGTGTACTAGGAGGGAAAGTGATAGCCAAGGGTCTAAACAAGGCGTTGTTGATGGAGCAAGAGAACTTGACTGCTCTGGAGTTCTGCTTCTATATCTCTAATCCCAGGCAGTGTAGAGTCGAGGAAATAAACCCAGACTTTGGCTAGGTGACCTGGGACCTTAAATCCTAACTCTGCCACCTGCCGGATAAACCCAGACTTTAGTTAGGTGACCTGGGACTTTAAATCCTAACTGCTGCCTGCTGATGACATCGGTTTTGTCCGTATGAAAATTGTGGTGATAATACCTCCCCCGCAAGGTGGCTGTGAGGATAAGGAGTAACATCCCATCTTTGCAGTGCCCGGGAGAAGGTGCTGAAGAAGAGGTAACTTATTTTTCCTGTTTTAACATTCACTTAGATGTACAAGCATCATCTCAAAGCCTAGTTTTGTTTCTTCCCAAAGCAGTTCCTCCTCCAGACCTGTCTCTTTCCATCAGTAGCTCTGTCATTCTTCTAGACATCTAGACTAAACATCTGTCGTATTAGATTTCTCCTCATTCTTCATTTGCCTTTTTGTAACCAGTCACAAGATCTGACCCTTTTTCTTTCCTTCTACCATCCTTGTCTTATATCTCAGAATTTCCTACCAGGACAGTTGCTGTTGTCTTCTTAGTTCAGTTCAGTTCAGTTGCTCAGTCATGTCCAACTTTTTTGCGACCCCATGGACTG
>SJYC01072616.1:0-21714 GCA_006408675.1 Madoqua kirkii
ACTGGTTTGATTTTCTTGCAGTACAAGGGACTCTCAAGTTCAAAAGCATCAATTCTTCGGCTGTCAGCCTTCTTAATGGTCCAGCTCTCACATCCATACATGACTACTAGAAAAACCATAGTTTTGACTATACAGACCTTTGTCAGGAAAGTAATGTCTCTGCTTTTCAGTATGCTGTCTAGTTGTCATAGCTTTTCTTCAAAAGAAATAAATTTATTTATTTGGCTGCACCAGGTTTTAGTTGAGGCATGTGGGATCTTTAGTTGCATCATATGAACTCTTAGTTGGTACATGTGAGACCTAGTTCCCTGACTAGGAATTGAACCTGGGCCCCCTGCATTGGGAACTTGAAGTCTTAGCCACTGGACCACCAGGGAGGTCCTGAGCTATATATATATATATATATTTAATGAGAGAACATCTGCCATTCTCTTTCAATCCCCAACCCTCAATCTTCTCTTTCACTTCGTTTGCTTTCCTCGCCAGCGTGGAGGCAGTGAGGTGGCGGCATGGTGGGGTGAGTGGCTTGGAGGTGACGTGGCAGCTGTCTTGCACTCCAGGACACACACACTGAAGTGGAGAGGAAGGCACTGTGCAGAGCAGTTTGGTGTTGTGCCTACTGGTGTCCACGAGCAAGGTGAGGAGGCAAACAACAGGGCTGGGAGGCTGTTTACATTGAGCAAATAAGAAAGTCGATTGAGCAAATAATATATTTGGGATTATGAGAGCCAGATTTCTCACCATTGGAGAAGGAAACATGGAAAGAGGCAAGGTTCAAAAGAACCCTGAGGTGTTGTATTGGTATTGGAAGTGTTGGTATGAATTCATAGAAACACACCTACTTATATTCATAGACGTTCCAGCTCTGTCTTCTGAAAAAAATCTGGAAGCAGTGATGCCCTAGTAGCAGCAATAAGCACATCTAGGAGCCAGATCTTGCTTTCCAAATACCATCCTTCTCTAACATACCAGGAGTCCTTGAAAAAATGGCTGATTCCAGGGGTAGGGCAGGGAATATACAAGATGGTACTGAATCATGAGAGAATATGAAGTGTCTGTATTTGATATTGCTAGAGCTGAGGTCAGTGTGAAACTTGTGCATGTGTATATGTGTGTGAGATAGTCATGAAGCGTAGTTTTACCTCTTTTATTTAGGCTGTTGATTTATTTTGAATTAATTTTTGAGATATTTTACAAAGTAGGAGTGTAGGTATATCCAGTGGTCCCAGCATTATTTATGAAAGAAATTATTCTTTCCTTGTTGAATTGTCTTGGCATCTTGATCTTTTGGCCATAGATGTATGGGTTTATTTCTGGACTCTCAGTTATATTGTTGGTCTATATGTCTATCCTTATGCTAGGACCACAGTTTTAGGTTAGGTGGTGCTAGTGGTAAAGAACCCACCTGCCAGTGCAGGAGATAGAAGAGACGCAGGTTGGATACCTAGGTCAGAAGATCCCCTGGGGAATGAAATGGCAACCCACTCCAGGATTCTTGCCTGGAGAATCTCATGGACAGAGGAGCCTGGCAGGCTACAGTCCATAGGGTCGCACAGACTCAGACATGACTGAAGTGACTTAACACATAGCCATATAGTAAGTCTGGAAACTGGAAGTGAGACCTCCAACTTTGTTCTTCTCTCTCAATATTGTTTTGGCTGATCAAGGCTCCTTGCATTTCCCTATGAATTTTAGAAGATTGGCTTTTCCATTTCTTTAAACAATTTCTGTTGTTGGTTGTTTTTTTTTTCCTCCCTCATTTTATTGCACTCTGGATAAAAAATAAGACTGCTGTAGGCTCACCCAACTTCTTTTTTATTTCACTTCTGCTGTTTTTAAAATGTGTAAATAAGTAAGTTTTCATGTTTAGTTCTTAAAATTTTTTTCATCTATTCCATGTCAAAATGTGTATTTCTTATCATATAAATAGCTCCATTAATTTGCCTTTTCCATGAAGCCTTCCCAAATTGATTAGGAGGAAAAAAACCCAAATTCCCTCTCTTATTTTTTCCCCTCTCTTCTCCTAATACATTTGGACATGAGAATCCTAAGTTGTTCTTGCTTCAGAATTATTCCAAAATATGTTCACTCTTGCTTTAATGAAAATTTACTAAAAATCATAGAATTTAGAGTTGGAGGGGCCCTTAGGAATACAGTGCAGATTCCTACTTAAATGGAGTTGAATGAACACTATTCATTTATCTCTGCTGCCTATCCCAACTCTTCTAAAAGCACAGTAAGTTAAAAATGTATAAACCCACAAGACAGAGACCCTGGGTAAGCAGATGACAGCAACCATATTTTGTGGAAACTGACTTAGCAGAGTAATGATCCCCTAAGCTATTAGTGGAGGAAGCCATAGTAAACCAGTTTTTATTTTCATTAATTAATTTATTTTAGTTATTTAGATTTAAGATGTAAAAGTTTTGGCTGTGCTGGGTCTTCGTTCTTGCACTCAGGTTTTCTCTAGGTGTGGCGAGTGGGGGCTACTGTTCGTTGTGGATCATAAGCTCTAGAGCATGGGCTCAGTTGTTGTGGCATATGCTTTGTTGCTCCATGGCATGTGGAATCTTCCCAGACCAGGGGTTGAATCTGTGTCCTCTCATTGGCAGGTGGACTCTTACAACCAGGGAAGTTTCACAAGCCAGTTTTTAGAACCCCTAGGAAAGATTAGGTGGTGGCAGTACCAGATGTCCCTGAAAGAGAGAGTCTGAGTGAAACAAACAAAAAACATAGCTAGTACAGGAATACCGTACTGAAAATGGGAACTAAGTTAATGTCAGTGTTAGATGGTGATGTCTCAGCCCCCTTCTGCAACTCAACTCTGAGAACGCTGGCAACCAGGCCTGCTCCACATTCTCCTTGACCCACAGGTGATTGGATAATTCTTCAGTGGGAAAACTTTTGAGCCCAAGAGGGGCAAAAGCCTGCAGTCCTATATGATCAGCCTACACTGACGAGCCAACCTCCTACTCTGCCTTGGCCTGCTCCTGGTTTCCTTGCTTCTCTATACAGCCCAGGCTCACCCTCAGTCAAGGACTGCCCCAGTGTGAATGACAGATAGTAAAAGAAACCCAGAATACGCTAAGGCCATGAAGCTCGCAGGAAAACTTGTTTTAAAAAATTCTGTTATCTGTCCTTGCAGATATCTTGTCCCCTCAAAGAAAAAAGACCTTTAAAAGGAGCTTTCAGAAGAAGAAAGACTCCTATAAATTGAAAATATTGTGGTAGAAGTGGAAAGTTCAACAAAAAGGAAGGAAAATAAGATAGAGACCCCTGATAACTGAAACCATCTGTACTCACACAGCTTACTGTTTACAGTAAGTATTTATTTTTGGTTTCATTCTACTCATTATAGTATAACTTTATAATTACAGGGGACTTTTTCAGGAGGCAATGAAAAATATAAATAATATTGTTTATTCCAGGAGTTTCCTCCCCGCAAACCCATGTAAATGCTGAGCTTACCTATAAATAGCATCAAGCAACAATTTACTCCTCTAGACTCTTTGAAACTTGCATCTCAAAAACCCTTCCTAGCTGGGACCCCCAACCCTAAACTGTTAAGCCTTGTCCAATCCTAATCAAGCCCTGGCATCGACGGACCTGCCTTAAACCAGATTGCAAAATCTCAGGGATACATTAGAGGGCTAAGACTCCATCAATAAACTCAGCTTTGTCAAAGGTTGTTTTGGGAGATATTTTGCTAGAGCCAAACACATCACCTCTAAAAAAAAAACTAGTAGAAAAGAAAAAAGAGAAAGGATGGAAATGGGATGAAAAGGATAAGAAAGTTAAAAGCCAGTTCAAGAGATCCAACATCCAAATTATGAGAAATCTCAAAAGAGAAAATGAGGGGGAGAAAAATATCAAAGAAATAATTCAAGAAAATGCCCTAGAAATGAGCATGTACATTTCCAGAACAGAAGGTATGATGGATCAAAGGAATTTTATTCCAAAGTTAGAACCATTGTTAAATTTCAGAAAGGAGACAATCAGAAAATGAAGGTGGGGTAGTTGCTTGCTTGCAGATTAATACTATTGCCACCAGATGGCAGTAGTGTCTCTAAAGGGTTAAGTGTTGTGTTTTGTTTTTTTCCTTCATAAACTATCATCTCTTTCCACGGCATTAGAAAGAGGTAGGCTTAGTTTGGAGTCTTTCAGAACTGTGATTTCTTCCTAAAAGACTCTGCTAAAAGGTTACCATACAATCAGCCTGAAGGAAGAAAAAAGTCTCAATTTTCATTGAGGAATGGCTCATGCGGCTCTGAAGGGGAAAAAAGACCCTTAAGAGAATGGATTCCAAGCCTTACTTGTCTGTGTGGACAGGAGACTTCTGTCTATTCAGGGATTACAAAGCATTCATTTATTCTCTCAAGTTTTATTGATGCCTACTGTATGCCAGGTACTGAGGTAGGCACCAAGAATACCATAGTTCTTTTTTGAAAAAACAAAACAAAACAGATCGAGTCTTTGTCTTCATAGAGCTTGCGTTCTGAGGGGAGAAATATCCAATAAACAATTCAAGTTAAATCATACATGTGTCTGAGGAATTTGACAGAGGTCAGGGTAGAAGCAAGCACAGCAGCTAGGAAGCTATTGCCGTTGTCTGGGTGGGAGGTACCGGTCACTTGTGTCGTGGTGATGGCAGGAGACAGAAAAGTAAGTGAGTTTAAGATACATTGGAGGGTAGAGTTGACGGGACTCGGTCATGGTCTGGACTTGGCCGTGTGTCAGTGTGTGGCTTGGCTGGGTGGATGGGCTGCCATTTTCTCAGGTGGAGAAAGCGTGGAGAGAAAGAGGTTTTGGAGGAGAGGATGGTGGTTAGAATCAAGAATTCATTGAAGAATATTTGTTAAATTAGTCTTGCTCCTCAGGCATTCAGGTTCTGGTGGATGTCCCTGATCTAGGCTAGGATGGGCTTTGCTCTGATTCCTGCCCAATAGAATGGCTTGGTCTGGCATATTTATTTTAAATTGGCTCACAGTTGGCATGCATTAAGTTAAAATTGCTCTAACTCAGTCCCCCATGGAGCAAGAGCAAAATCAGCTAAAATTTGCAGTGGGTTCCTCCCCCGCCGCACCCCATGAGTTAAGCATTTGTGTTAAAAGAAAACAGCCCAGAACATCTTTTGGATTTTACTTTTTGTACTCTCTTCAGAAATAGTGTGCAGTCTCAAAGACAACCAGCTTCTAGAAAATGCAAGGCAAGTTGTTTTGCTGGGTCCTTGAGCTAGTATGTACAGGTAAGTTCCTGAGTGTGATTCTGGGATTTCAGAGGTGAAAAAGTCTTCCTTTGACTCTAAGGATTGAGACTTTTGTCATTTGTCCCCAGCATAATGCCTGATACATATGTACTCAGTAAATATGTGTTGAATTGAAGCCACTCCATCTAGATTTTTTCCTGAGCCTCCAGACCCTAGCTGAACTCGCCACAGGACTTGAAATAGCTCAGATTATTTGTTTCCCAAAAAGCTATTACATGGGAGGATGTGCCTCTCCAGACTCATTATGGCTTAGGACCACATCAACAGGTGTTAGGAAAAGACACATCTCCTTCCTTGTTCCTATAAACTCCTTCCATGGGAATATTTTGCCATCATCAATGCAGTGTTTAAACAGAATTCTAAAATCAACTTAGCCCTGACCATCAGTGTTTTAATTTGTAAACTAGAGGTTGAGTAGTTCTGTACTGTGTCCAGAGTCAGAGGTTACCTTGGCTACCTTCTCTGATTCACTCTTTGCACCTTTGTTTTTTGTTTTGTTTTTAGTATTTATTTATTTATTTGTGGCTGCAGTAGGTCTTAGTTTCGGCACAAGGGCTCTTCACTGTGGCACGCGGGCTCAGTAGTTGTGGCTCAAAGGCTTAGTTGCCCTCTGGCACGGGAGATCAGGGTTCGAATCATGTCCCTTGCATTGCCAGGTGGATTCTTAACCACTGGACCACCAGGGAAGTCCCCGTGCTTTCATACAGGTTCAGTTCAGTTCAGTTCAGTTGCTCAGTCGTGTCCGACTCTTTGCGACCCCATGAATTGCAGCACGCCAGGCCTCCCTGTCCATCACCAACTCCGAGAGTTCACTCAACTCACGTCCATCGAGTCAGTGATGCCATCCAGCCATCTCATCCTCTATCGTCCCCTTCTCCTCCTACCCCCAACCCCTCCCAGCATCAGAGTCTTTTCCAATGAGTCAACTCTTCACATGAGGTGGCCAAAGTACTGGAGTTTCAGCTTCAGCATCATTCCCTCCAAAGAAATCCCAGGGCTGATCTCCTTCAGAATGGACTGGTTGGATCTCCTTGCAGTCCAAGGGACTCTCAAGAGTCTTCTCCCAACACCACAGCTCAAAAGCATCATACAGTTTAGAACAGAGCAGTGCTTTTTAGACTTGTGAACATGAAGGAGCAGCCTAGGACAGCTTTAGCTCCCCTCACCAATTTGCAGAAAACCTACAACCCCCTCCAGAATCATAATTCGTATGTAAAAACAAAGAAGTTTATAAATTATACATAAGAGCATCCTCAGAAAACACATGTTGTTTTTATTGTTATGTAACTTGCATTCATGAAGAAGGCAATGGCACCCCACTCCAGTACTCTTGCCTGGAAAATCCCATGGACAGAAGAGCCTGGTAGGCTGCAGTCCATGAGGTTGCTAAGAGTCAGACACGAATGAGCAACTTCCCTTTCACTTTTCACTTTCATGCATTGGAGAAGGAAATGGCAACCCACTCCAGTGTTCTTGCCTGGAGAATCCCAAGGACAGCGGAGCCTAGTGGGCTGCCATCTATGGATGGAGTCACACAAAGTCACACAGAGTCAGACACAACTGAAGCGACTTAGCAGCAGCAAGCTTAGTTGCCCTCTGGCACGGGAGATCAGGGTTCGAATCATGTCCCTTGCATTGCCAGGTGGATTCTTAACCACTGGACCACCAGGGAAGTCCCCGTGCTTTCATACAGGTTCAGTTCAGTTCAGTTCAGTTGCTCAGTCGTGTCCGACTCTTTGCGACCCCATGAATTGCAGCACGCCAGGCCTCCCTGTCCATCACCAACTCCGAGAGTTCACTCAACTCACGTCCATCGAGTCAGTGATGCCATCCAGCCATCTCATCCTCTATCGTCCCCTTCTCCTCCTACCCCCAATCCCTCCCAGCATCAGAGTCTTTTCCAATGAGTCAACTCTTCACATGAGGTGGCCAAAGTACTGGAGTTTCAGCTTCAGCATCATTCCCTCCAAAGAAATCCCAGGGCTGATCTCCTTCAGAATGGACTGGTTGGATCTCCTTGCAGTCCAAGGGACTCTCAAGAGTCTTCTCCCAACACCACAGCTCAAAAGCATCATACAGTTTAGAACAGAGCAGTGCTTTTTAGACTTGTGAACATGAAGGAGCAGCCTAGGACAGCTTTAGCTCCCCTCACCAATTTGCAGAAAACCTACAACCCCCTCCAGAATCATAATTCGTATGTAAAAACAAAGAAGTTTATAAATTATACATAAGAGCATCCTCAGAAAACACATGTTGTTTTTATTGTTATGTAACTTGCATTCATGAAGAAGGCAATGGCACCCCACTCCAGTACTCTTGCCTGGAAAATCCCATGGACAGAAGAGCCTGGTAGGCTGCAGTCCATGAGGTTGCTAAGAGTCAGACACGAATGAGCAACTTCCCTTTCACTTTTCACTTTCATGCATTGGAGAAGGAAATGGCAACCCACTCCAGTGTTCTTGCCTGGAGAATCCCAAGGACAGCGGAGCCTAGTGGGCTGCCATCTATGGATGGAGTCACACAAAGTCACACAGAGTCAGACACAACTGAAGCGACTTAGCAGCAGCAGCAACTTGCATTCGAAGTTAAAAACAAAGTGAAAACTACCCAGAGGGCTTGGCTTCCCTTAGACAAATTGTTTAGCTTCCTTCAGGCCAGGTTGCTACCCATAAGTGTTTCCCAGCTAAAAAATCTGACATTCCCACTGCCTAAATTTTGTTAACAACTGTTGTTAAAGAGCAGGAGCCAGTGCTGGCAGAGGAATAGCATTCCCCTGAAAGCTGAGTCTCTCGCTCCTGGTCTTTACTTCTCTCCCACTTATTAGATTATGTTGTTTCTGTGGTGTGGCCTGTATTCTGGATTTTCAGGAATCTGTCCTTATTTCTCTTTACTTGTATGATTCTTGTTTTCCTGATCCAAAGCTTTCTATGTGATAAACTTTTGGGGGAAATGACATGTGACATGTCTAAAGTCCTGTGAAAAATCCCCCTTGAACATCTGCCTGAGGTGATCAGTAAGGGAAAAGTGATGTTATGTCTAGAAGGCAGACTGTGTTGTAAGTTCTTTTAAAGCAACACAGATACAGGATGTTTAAACAAAGTGAAATTCTGGGATGCTTTTTGTAGAGTAAGTTTTCATTCAAAGCATTTGGAGAAGGTAGTCTGGAAATATCGGTAAAGAATCTGCCTGCAGTGCAGGAGACCGGGTTCCATCCCTGGGTTGGGAAGATCCCCTGGAGAAGGAAATGGCCACCCACTCCAGTATCCTTGCCTGGAAAATCTCATGGACACAGGAACCTGGTGGGCTGCAGTCCATGGGGTCGCAAAGAATCGGGCACGACTGAGCAACGAACATTCTGGAAATATGCTTACAGCTCAGTCTAAATAGTAAAATGTGTAAAGTAGTTTTTCCATGTATTGTTGTTGTTGTTTAGTCACTAAGTCACTTCTAACTCTTTGCCACCCCATGGACTATAGCCTGCCAGGCTCTCCTGGTCATGGAATTCTCCAGGCAAGAATACTGGAGTGTGTTGCCATTTCCTACTCCAGGGAATCTTTCCAACCCAGGGATCAAACCTAGGTCTCCTGAGTCTCCTGCAATGGCAGGCAGATTCTGTACCATCTGAGGTCTGTAGAATTTCCAAGAAATTTCATCTGTTAAGTTTGGTTATCAAATTTATGGCTTCCTCAAACCAAAATCCATGCTAAGTTTTAACATTTTCCATCACTTCATTAATGAATGCAATGCTGCAGTCATCCTCCTAACTGCAAAGAAAACATCAAAGATTTGCCCTCTGGAGGTTTTCTCCAAAGACTCTTGAAAATGATAGGACTTTTAAAAAAAGGTTAAGATACAACACTTCAAAGGACAACCATGATAAATATGAAATGAAAATCTGTTGATATACTGCAAGGACAAATGCTCAGCCAGCTAGACTGTTATTTCATCTCAAATTTGTATCACCATGGATACCATCTAAACATAAAACAAGTGCTTGCAGGAGATCTATTAAAATTTCAAAAGCAATATGCTTATCTGTCCACTGAGAATAATAAATTTCCTTCAAGTCATTACCCTTCTCATTATTCTGAAAAAAGACAGAAATTACATTGTCGAATTCTGAAATAGTTATGGTAATTGATGGATAAAAGAACAAACTTCCTCAGTTGTTTTCAGTGCAACAGATATGCCTATAACAGACACTGATCTTGCCAACCAAGTGCATAAGGCACAGGAAGCATAGAGTGTGTAGATAGCTTAGGGATGGAGGTGGTGGTTTAGCTGCTAAGTCATGTCTGACTCTTGTGACCCCATGGACTATAGCCTGCCAGGCTCCTCTGTCCACGGGGATTCTCCAGGCAAGAATACTGGAGTGCGTTGCCATTTCCTTCTCCAGGGGATCTTCCCAACCCAGGAATCGAAACCAGGTCTTCTGCATTGCAGGCAGATTCTTTACTGACTGAGCTACAAGGGAAGTCCCCAAATACTTCCTTACACGTCTTGAGGCAACAGTGTTCATTTTTGAAGAGAGTCTACTGGACACAACGTTTGAGTGGTCATGTCTGTGCTCCATATTTAGTCCTACTTCTTAGTTATTCCAGTGTGAAATTATACAGCTGGCATTTCTGTGTCAGTTTCATGAGGAAGGAAGCCTACAGATTCTTCTCTCGGGCATGAAATTTATCGGGGTAGCTCACCAGCATGGTGTTCTTCCCCTGAGGTCTTCACACATTGTCATGCTTATGAGTCGCTTACTTCCTCAAGGGTTTCTTTTTAGCAGCTGACCCTGCTGTTTCTCCACAGAACATGGTAACTGGTGTCACCTTCTTCGGATCTTCTCACTGCCTTCTCACCAGGATTTGTCTTGCACTTCAGCAATGTTTGAGATTCATCAAAAGCAAAGAGAATTTATAGGAGTTCGTCAGCCTCATGTGTATCTAGAGGCAGGTTTTGTTTTATATGTAAGAATTGAAATTTCAGTGCAAGCTATTATGTTTAAAATAAGGGTATATTGTACAGCATAGGGGAGTATAGCCATTATGTGGTAATAAGTTTAAATGGAATCTACCCTATAAAAATATTGAAAATGTTTTACACCTGAAACTAATATTGTAAATTAACAATGGTAATGTGGTGATGTTGCTCAGTTGTGTCTGACTCTGTAACCCACCAAGCTCCTCTGTCTATTGAAATTCTCTAAATTACTATTCCCTTCCCTAGGGGATCTTCCTCATCCAGGGTTCAAATCCAGGTCTCCTGCATCACAGGTGGATTCTTTCCCATCTGAGCTACCAGGGAAGCCCTCAAAATCAACTACATTTCAACTTAAAAAAAATTCTTTTGAAGAAATGTCAAAGGTTTTAAGTACTGTTTTTATTCTTGTCACAGTTAAAGATAAAATGTCTTCATCTAGTTCATCTCCTTCTTTTGAGCTGGGTTCTGAGCATTGCTGTTTGTGTCCTTATATTTTTGTTCCCGTTCAGAAGTTTTGCTGATTTTGGTTTTGGCGTTTTTGTTGTCTATTTTGTTTTGATGTTTCAGTGTCCTGATTTCATCTTCACTCAATTCTTCTGTTTTCTGTTAGGCAGATTGTTCAGATGACTGGTGAGATAAAGATACACCGTAGTGACTATTTCTTCAAAGCATAGTGGTCTTCAAGTGTTTGGCACGTAACCGATTCTTTTGATGCTTTATCTTCTAAGTTTTGTCTTCTTAGGTCTGCTCTCCTACACTTTTTCACGTGCTCTGCATCTGGCCAGGTCCTCCAGGGAATATGAAGACGACCATTACTGACTTTTCCTCATGCAGCGGGGGCCATTAAAGAGCTCGGTATCCTCACCTTGCATATCTCCTCCCCCTTTCTGTCTCCTCAGGGCAGCCTGAGGAGTAAGGGTGGTGGGGGGAGAGTCAGCCTAACTCGAATTCCATGCCCAAACTATCAATTAACTGTGAGAGGATAAAAAGACTATTTTTAGGTATGCAAACATTCCTCCTAAAACTTAACCTCTCTTACATCCTGACGTAGGCATACTTCTAAACTGCCCCTCAATAATTTTGCCTGTGTGTCTGAGGTGGACCTAATAGTTTGCTTCTGACAAGTAATGGATGTCACTTCCAAGATTAGGTTACAAAAGACTGACTTGGTTATGTTGGCATTTTCTCTTGCTTGCTGTGATGAAGTCAATTCATTGTAATTTAAATGTGACTACTAGCATAGTTCATACTACCTAATGTTAGAAAGCTTTTCTAGTATAGACTAGCATCATAAATTTTAAATATTACTTACAAAGAATCTAGGAAAAAAGTGAAAACAGTGGCAGATTTTATTTTCTTGGGCTCCAAAATCACTGTGGACAGTGAGTACAGCCATGAAATTAAAAAAAAAAAAAAAAGCTTGCTTTTTGGAAGAAAAGCTATGAAAACCTAGACAGCATATTAAAAAACAGAGATATCACTTTGCGAACAAAGGTCCGTATAGTCAAAGCTATGGTTTTTCCACTAGTTATGTACAGTGTGAAAGATGAACCATAAAGAAGGCTGAGCATTGAAGAATTGATGCTTTTGAATTGTGGTGTTGGAGAAGACTCTTGAGAGTCCCTTGAACTTCAAGGAGATCCAATCAGTCAATCCTAAAGGAAATCAACCCTAAATATTCATTGGAAGGACTGATGCAGAAGCTTCAATACTTTGGCCACCTGATCAGAAGAGCTGACTCCTTGGAAAAAAACCCTGATGTTGGGAAAGATTGAAGGCAGGAGGAGAAGGGGATGACAGAGGATGAGATGGTTGGATGGCATCACTGACTCAATGGTGAGTTTGAGCAAAGTCCCGGAGATAGTGAAGGACAGGGAAGCCTGGTATGCTGCCATCCGTGGGGTCACAGTCTTGGACATGACTGAGCAACTGAGCAACAATAAAGTATTTGAAACCACAGCAGTGTCAAGCACTGATTCTTAGCCTTCCATGTGGGCTCTTACATTTTTTCAGTTAATGTCTATCCTCATTATTTATTGTTGCACAACAAACTGCCTTCAAACCTAGTAACATAAAAAACAACAACAGTTTTATTATCCTTACAGAATTCAGATGGTATGGTGGGGATGTTTTATCTCTGCTCCACGATGTCCAAAACCTCTGCAGAGAAGACTCAAAGGCTGAAGGGGAATTTGAAAGGCTGGACACTGGAATCATGTGGAGGCTTCCTCATTCTCATGCTGGCACCTGGATGACATGAAGCACCTGTGTGGGTCCTCCCTCTCTGATGTGTGCTTCTCCCAGGAGAGTGGCCAAGTTCCAAGAGGAAGCTGAGTGTTCCAGGAGACACAGGTGGAATCTCTGTGGCCTTTTATGACTTCACCTCAGCAATCATAGAGCTTCCCTTGTGGCTCAGTGATAAAGAATCAGCCTGCAGTGCAGGTGACCTGGATTTAATCCCTGGGTCAGGAAGACCCCCCTGAAAAGGGAATGGCAAACTCAAGGTAGCATTCTTGCCTGGAGATCCCATGGACAGAGGAGCCTGGGGGTGCTATAGTCCATGGGGTTTGAAAAGAGTCGGATATGACTGAGCCGCTAACACTGTCACTTTCAGCAGTCACAGAGCATCACTTCTTCCATACTCTGTTGATGGCAGGGATCAGCAAACTATGGCTTGATGCTAAATCCATCCTGCCACCTGTCTCTATAAAAAAGGTATCATTGGAACACAGCCATGTCCAGGTGTTTACATACCTTCTGTGGCTGCTTTCGTGCTCTGATGCAGAATTTAGTAGTTGCAACAGAGGCCATATGGTCTGCAAATTCTAAAATATTTACTATCTGGTCCTTTAAAGAAAACGTTTGTTGAGTCCTGCTCTATTGGTTAAACCAATCACTAACCTTTCTGTGTCAAGGGGAGGAAACCGACCCTGCTGTTGGAGGGAGGTGTGTCCAAGAAGGTTCAGTTATTTAAAAAATCACCATGGCACCTGCTTACCTCTTGGATTTTTAAAAGATTATTTATTTATTTATTTTTGGCTGAGTCTTTGTTGCTGCACGTGGTTTCTCTTGTTGAAGCAAGTGAGGGCCACTCTTCTTCGAGGCATGCAGGCTTCTCATCGCAGCGGTTTCTCGTGTTGCAGAGCACAGGCTCTAGAGCGTGGCCTCAGTAGTTGTGGTACACAGATTTAGCTGCTTTGCAGAGTCTTCCCAGACCAAGGACTGAACTGTGTCCCCTGCATTGGTAGGTGGATTCTTAACCACTGGACCACCAGGGAAGCCTGGCCTCTCATATTTTAATCCTTGTTTGGTTTTTAATTTTGTAAGCTACTTAAAATAGTTTTTCTAACTCTTTGTATACTTATACTAAAATTCTGTTAGAGAAAGTTGAAAGTGAGAGTCAACTGTTATTTTAAGTTTTATTCTTTTTTCTTTTTAAACTTGTTTGTGTCAGCTCCTGTGGGTAAATATTTGGCTGGTAGTTCTTTTTTTTTTTTTTTTTTTAAAGGTTAGAAAGGTTAATCTGTGTTCACAGAGTTAATATCAGGTATAAGGAAGACCTTTAGTTCCTAGAAAAAAACAAGTGGAAATGGTAAACAGTTGTCCAAACAGTTAAGCGTCCCTTGGTCAAGAAGGTTCAGGTTTTAAAAATTATTAACTACTTACTTATGAAAAATTTTTTACTTAAATATGCTATATTGGTACCAGTTTAACTAATCCCCTGATTTCCTGATGTGTGGAATGAAGGGTGTGGGGAGTTGGTGGCTGCTGTTTCAGGCTTCATATTCAGATCATCAGGAGCTCTGGTCCCCATCCTAGGTAATTAAATCAGAATGTCTGAGAATAAATTGAGATTGAGCTCAATAAATACTAGAGGAGAAAGAAATTCATAAAAACTATCTCAATATATTTTCTTGAAGTATTTCTTACAACACAAAGTCCTGTCATATCATTCCTGATGTGGGGACAGTGTGAAACTATTATAGCTCACAGCTACTCCAAGAAAGACCTGCTTTTACTTCAATTAAGCACTGCACATTCTGGACCAAGGGCCTCCCAGGTGGCTCGGTGGTAAAGAGTCCACCTGCCAGTGCAGGAGGTGCAGGAGACACAGGTTTCATCCTTGGGTAGGGAAGATCCTCTGGAGAAGGGAATGGCTACCCATTCCAGTGTTCTTGCCTAGAGAATCCCACGGACAGAGGAGCCTGGTGGGCTATGGTCCATGGGGTGGCAAAAGAGTCAAACATGACTCAGTGACCAACCAACAAACATTCTGAGCCAAATTGAATGCCCTGAAATTCTTCAACGAGAAAGAAATGCTCAGATGACCAAGAGCAAAGCTTTTGCTTTGAAATTCTCCTTAATAGCTAACACAAGACTCCTCCCCAACAAAACCTCCTCCCCAAAAGCTTGTCTTGTAGGTCCACCCTGAGTAGACTATGGACAAACTAGATATCCCCAGTCTCCTGGCAAAGACATAACTGAATGCAGAATAAGTATGCTCAAGGGATTCCTTATGATAGTGGCTTCTGGAAGACACTATACGAGAAAGGTAGGCTACCTTGAAAATAGTTACTGATATTCAATGTTCCTAAGGATCAAGAAGACTAGACCAAAAGAACACCACATTTAGGGTACCCGTGTTCTAGGAATTCAGTGGAAATTCCCCTGGGATTCACATTTTGTCTTCCCTAAGGGACTAACTGTGCTTAATCACTCAGATGTGTCTGACTTTTTGCCACCCGATGGACTATAGCCCACCAGGCTCCTCTGTCCATCCGGATTCTCCAGGCAAGAATGCTGGAGTGGGTTGCCGTGCCTTCCTTCAGGGGGTCTTCCCAACCCAGGTATCGAACCCAGGTTTCCCACATTGCAGGTGGATTCTTTACTATCTGATCCACCAGGGAAGCCCAAGGAAACCCTAAAGAACCAAAGCACTTGTTAAAAGTAAGAAAATGCCTACATACGTGTTCTGGATTCTCTACTCTGGAAGAGGCAGGTAAATAACCATATTACATGACCAATATGTTATATTAGGGAGCTTCCCTGGTGGTTCAGACAGTAAAGAATCTGCCTGCAATGCAGGAGACTCAGATTTGATCCTTGGGTTGGGAAGATCCTCTGGAGAAGAGAATGGCTACCCACTCCAGTATTCTTGCCTGGAGAATTCCATGGACAGATGAGCCTAGCAGGCTACGTGCTGTGGGGTTGCAAAGAGTTGGACACAACTGAGCAGAATATTTTTAATTGCCATATTTGGAATTTACATTCCTCAGTGGATCAGTGTCTGGGCTGCTCTGGCTTTTGTCAAAAGCTTAACAAAAGTCATGTAGACATACATCCCACTCCTTGCAGTGGTAGCAAAGTCACCAGTCAAGTCATCAAGGCACAGATTTCAGAGAGCAACAACCTGAATGCACAGACAAGTTAAAAGTTCCTCTCTGTATGCAAACAAGAATGATAATCAGGGCTGGATATGGGCAGCCCCAGATTAAAGAACACCAGCTACTCTTTAATATTCAAAAAACTAAGATCATGGCATATGGTCTCAGCACTTCATGGCAAATAGAGAAAAAGTGGAAACAGTAACAGATTTTACTTTCTTGTGCTCCAGAATCACTGCGGATGGTGAGTTCAGGCATGAAATTAAAAGACACTTGCTCCTTGGAAGAAAAGCTATGACAGGCCTAGACAGCATATTAAAAAGGAGAGATATCACTTTGCGGACAAAGGTCTGTATAATCAAAGCTATGGTTTTTCCAGTAGTTATGTACAGATGTGAGAGTTGGACCATAAAAAGACTGAGTGCTGAAGAATTAATGCCTTTGAATTGTGGTGCTGGAGAAGACTCTTTAGAGTCCCTGGGACAGCAGGGAGATCAAATCAGTCGATCCTAAAGGAAATGAACTCAGAATATTCATTGGAAGGACTGATGCTGAAGCTCCAATACTTTGGCCGCTTATGCTAAGAGACAGCTCATAGGGAAAAAAAAAACCTGATGATGGGAAAGATTGCAGGTAGGAGGAGAAGGGGGTGACCGAGGATGAGATGGTTGTGTGGCATCACTAACTCAATGAACATGAATTTGAGCAAACTCTGGGAGATAGCAAAGGACAGGGAAGCCTGGCATGCTTCAGTTCATGGAGTCACAAAGAGTCAGACACAAGTTAGAGACTGAACAAGCTACTCTGCCTGTGAAACAACTCCAGAAGTAGAAAGAGCAGGTTATTTTACTATGAGAACCTGAATTTGGAGAATTAAGTAGTCAACCATCAGGAAAACCTCAGGTTTGAAAAACCTCTGTATCCAGCAGAGCTCTGGGAACTCTGAGATGCACTATCTGAGATTACTTAATGAAAAAGGTATATGCTACTTACCATACCCAGAAGAATGTTTCTTACTGAACTCAAAGTTTCTGCAGCTGCTGTGCCCAATGTAACCTACATTAACCAGGCCATCCTCCAGCAAGATGGCAAAATAAACAATAAAAATGTATGCTCCTTTTACTTAACCCCCAGAACTGTGTCCTGCTATAATGTGGGTGAGTTTTCTGGCCTGAACACTAGTTTTGTTTTGGCCTCAATCAGTGTCCCTGGAGTTTACTTTGTATGGGATATACTTTCCAGGTCCTTCCTAAGGCTCCCCAGTGTAGGGATGGCTGCTTCAATCAGCACAGGGAAAACTGCTTTATCGCTGCTGCTGCTACTGCTAAGTCACTTCAGTCATGTCCAGCTCTGTGTGACCCCATAGATGGCAGCGCATCAGGCTCCCCAGTCCCTGGGATTCTCCAGGCAAGAATACTGGAGTGAGTTGCCATTTCCTTCTCCAATGCATGGAAGTGAAAAGTGAAAGTGAAGTCGCTCAGTCGTGTCTGACTCTTAGGACCCCATGGCCTGCAGCCTACCAGGCTCCTCCGTCCATGGGATTTTCCAGGAAGGAGTACTGGAGTGAGTTGCCATTGCCTTCTCCGGCTTTCTCACTAGGAACACACAAAGTTGACTCAGTTTTCTATTTGCAGATTACCACCCTGAGGTCATTTATGAACTTAACTATCTCATCATATAGACTTTTGATGCAGCTGCCATAGCTGAATTAGGTTTTTTCCTGAATTAGTATTTTTATTCCTCTATTATATTATTTAAAAATTTTTAAATTTTGTATTGGAATACAACTGATTAACAAACAATGTTGTGATAGTTTCAAGTGAACAGTGAAGGGACTCAGCCATACATATATATATATATCCATTCTCTCCCAAATTCCCCTCCCATCCAGGCTGCCATATAACATTGAGGAGGGTTCCCTGTGCTACACAGTAAGACCTTGTTGATTATGCATTTTAAATATAGCAGTGTGTACATGTTCTTCCCAAACTGCCTGTATTCCCTTATTATAATGAAAGCCAAGCCTCTTTGCTCTACAACTGTGATAGGAAATTATTAGTCTGCAGCTGGCCTGCTAGAGAGTGAAAGACAGGGTGATAACTATTTCTCTAAACTGAGTTCCTTGAAAGAATCAGTATTTGAGGATAGTGGTGGGTAGCAGATAATTCTCATCAGCCGAGAATTTCAGGATAAGAAAGCAGCCTCTGTTACGCCGACGTTGCACACTGACTCCTCATCTTTTGCCGGCTGCCTCAGTGATGGCTGCTCCTGGAGCCTTTGCTGTATTGAAACTCATCTGCCTGGCAGTGGAAGAGTCTTAATCCAGAATAAAATGTGGTAGAGGAAGTGGACCATGGTAGAGGAAGAACGAGAGTAGCTTCTACATTCCATTTCACATTGATATCCCATTATAATAAAAATATTCTTTCTTGACATTTTACCATATTCATCTTTGGGTAGAGTATACCCTCTCGTTACTTCTAGAATAATCTTCTTTCTTGTCAGACACCATGGAGAGACACACTTGGCCCTAAATCCTATTACTTTCCCCCCTCAAATTGCCTGTATGGTTTATAGCAGCTTTCTCTAGCTGACTTGTTTTCAGACCCATAAATCTTAACAGTTTTCAGAAAATGTGCCATAAAGATAATTTCTACATTCACAATAGTGGAGCTCAGAACCTCTTGGAAACTGCTACCAATAGAACATAGCCTTATCCCATAGCAGCTGAGATTCTGTGGATTGAATTTCTCTGAATAAGTTTATAACTTATCAGTAGTTGTCCCAGTATAAACACAAATATCTCTCTGGAAGAGAAGAATGAGCAGGAAATGAGTAACAGTACGTTTCTATACATAGCCAGCTCACAGAAGCACAAGTCACATCCATGCCAGCTTTATTGTGTTAACAATAAAATGTGGAGGAGAACAATAGAATCCCCTTCAGTGTAGTATGGAAACCAACCCAGAGTTGGTGCCTAGCAATGAAAACGAAGCTATGGAAAACCATCATCTGAATTTTTAACTCTTTTCTGTATTTCAGCCCCAGGCTGAAGGTGCCTAAAATTTCTGTAAGTAACTAGTGGTCAAAGAGAAAGAAAGAAAGAAAGAAAAAAAAAAGAGCCACAGACTTAATAGCCAGCCTTCTAGGACTGATAGTAGATTCCTTTCCTAGTTAATCCACCCCACTCCCAGAGAGTCAGTGACATCACTGGTCCCAGCAACATCACAGAATGATTTTCAAGACCATAGTGTAAAGAAGACCAGCCTCCCCAGCCTGTCAATAAAGGATAGAATCACTCTTCTTGTCTCCCACCCCTTAATCTGCATTTTTCTTATTTTTTTCCCCCCATAATTGGAATGATGGAAAGACCTTTGGCAGGAGGAACAGAACTTCTTACATCTACTTTCTCGTTCTTATGAAAGGGCTGTTCTTTGTTGATTTATCAATCTTGGCCCCAGCTGGGATCATGTGAAAAAACTCTGCTTCTACTGCTAACTGGTAAGTCACTTAAATCATGTCTGACTCTGTGCGACCCCGTAGACAGCAGCCCACCAGGCTCCCCTGTCCCTGGGATTCTTCAGGCAAGAACACTAGAGTGGGTTGCCATTTCCTTCTCCAATGCATGAAAGTGAAAAGTGAAAGTGAGGTCGCTCAGTCATGTCCGACTCCTAGTGATCCCATGAACTGCAGTCTACCAGGCTTCTCTGCTCATGGGATTTTCCAGGCAAGAGTACTGGAGTGGGGTGCCATTGCCTTCTCCGAGAAAAATCTAGTGAACACAATAGGAACTCCCCACTGTTAACCGTTTGGAAGATTACAATCTTAGAAATGGAAATATTTTGTTAGGGTCATAGTGAAGGCCCTAATGAAACATTTGTTGCTAATACAATGCAGAACATGAATACTGAATTTATTTAAATGATCAGGAACCAGGAGAATAGAAATGGTGTCAGTTCCCTATGCCCTTGATAAGTAGATGAACAGAGTATCAGTAATGAAAGGCAGAACAAAATTGTGTTCCTTAAGAACAATTAAGAAACTTTGGAATAGGAAAGAGACAAACTTTCCTTTGTTCTTTGTTGAAATCCAAAGAAAAGAAATAACAGAAGAGTCAAGAGATAGATGTTTAAGAGTATTTTAAAGCACCAGTTTGGACTTTTGCTCTCATGGGATAGGTTTGGCTTAGATTTGCAAAGCTAGCATTCCAGAAGTTGTTTTATTTCTACCTAGGTATTAATTAAGCTATCACTAGGTGCCATTCTCACAGATAGTGGTTTTGAGGGTCAAAGATTGACATGCTTTTGACTTTTTAAAAAAGAAATAATATTCTCATAAAGGAGCTAGGCACAAATAATTCCTAGAATATCCTTAAGTGTAAAGAATTAAATTGGAAGCATTTTCAAAAAATACATAGGTGTGTAATTAATTTTATCCTATACTTATTTCAGTGTTATCAATCACTGCTTATTCTAGTTATTGTCTTTCTTACTTCATTTTATCCAAGCCTTAAGAAGAACAAAATTTTCAAATTTACCCTGAAATCTCCTTGAATTTGGACCTTCAAGGGCCTTCATCACATTTCTGGGACTTTCAGCAGCTCTGTCAGCTACCGAAACTTCTTACTTCTTCCGTGGAGGTTTTAGCAGCTTTAGACTGGTGTCTGCTAGTCTTGAACAAGCTTAGGTGACTCTGCTCAGTGTGCCCAGGGCACAATATCCGAGTACTCAGAGCTCTTTCCTTCCTCAGCCGAAGAAGACTAGAGGGAGAAAACACCTCCTTGACTACCTTTGTGATGGTTAACTCTGTGTGTCAGCCTGGCCCAGTTGTTTGGTCCAACACCAGTCTAGCTGTTGCTATGAAGTTATTTTTTTTAGATATGATTAACATTTAAATCAATAGACTTTGAATAAAGCCATTTACCTTCCATAATCTAGGTAGAGCTCATCTCGTCAGTTGAAGGCCTTAAAATCAAAGACTGAGGTTTCTCAAAGGAAGAGGAATTCTCCTCAAGATTGCAGCATAGAAACTCTGTCTGCCTGCCCTAAAGCCTTCAGACCCTACACCCTCACAAATTGCATGAGCCAATTCCTTAAAATAAGTCTCACCCTCTCTTTCTCCTATTGGTTTTGTTTCTCTGCAGAACCCTGAGAAATACAACCTTTCTAAAATTATTTCTAGTGAAATAAGTCAGAGAAAGATGAATAGCAAATGATTATTACATATTTGGAATCTAAAAAGAAAAATGGACTCATAGAAACAGAATGCTGGTGGTTGCCAAGAGAAAGTGGATAATGGGGATGGGTGAAGGGGTCAGAGGTACAAGTTTTCAGTTATAAGAAGTAAGTTCTGGCATCTTCCCTGGCGGTTCAGTGGCTAAGACTGTGCACTCCCAATGCAGGGGGCTTGGGTTCTATCCCTGGTGGGGGAACTAGATCTCACTAAGAGTTTGCATGCCACAACCAAAATTAAAGGTTCTGTGTGCTACAGCTAAAACCTGGCACAGTCAAATAAATAATAGACATTTTTAAAAAAAATAAAGATGTTCTAGGATGTTATGTACAGCATGATGACTATAGTTAATAATACAGTATTATATATTTAAAAGTTGCTGAGAGAGTAGATATTGAAACTGTAATCACTAGAAAACAACACATGATTATATGAGATGAAGAATGTTAACCAGACTATTGTAATCATTTTGAAATGTTTACATATATTAAGTCATTATGTTTTACATCTTAAGACAATTTTATACTTGGGAAAAAAGAAAGTTATTCCTCTGTTTTTGCTTTTAGCATTTTTTTCTTTGAAACCAGAATTAAACTTCTAATCTGCTTCAATTACTTGCATTTATTTTCAAGCATTTCTTCATGGGTTCATGAGTTTCCTTAGTGAATAGCTCTAACCGATTTCTACTGTGCAGCTTATTTTTTTAAAACCTTATTATTCATGTATCTTTTCCAGAGAAGAACATTTCAAAATTACATTTAGTAGAAACTACAGTTAAAACATAAATACAAAGTGATTTCTTCATACTCCTTTGTCCCAATTTTTTCAGCTGAAGCTCTTAAAAGTATTTCAAGTCTT